>SKCR01033641.1:0-270155 GCA_019454045.1 Zanthoxylum bungeanum | reverse complement strand
TTCAAGAAAACACAAGCATACATACTAACCACACAAGCACACATGTGAGCACCTTCTCAAGTGGTACGTGGAATTGTATCCCAAGTACAGACCGTACTACCGTCCATTCGGAATCGGCTACGGAATTTATGTCTGGGTTTCCATCCGATATACCACAAGAAATAATACTCAAACGTTATCATGACATAGGTATATGAATTGTAATACATTAAACACATTGTACTCATACATGTGGGGATAGCTACTAGGAAAACTATGTATGAAATCTGATGAAAAGGACTCAGTTCAATGGGTGCGCGTTCGCGTAGCGTTTGAAAACGCGTTTGAGCGGCAAACAGAAGGTTCGCGTTCGTATAGCGTTCGAGAACGTATTCGAACGGAACCAGACCTGATGCATGATAAGACTAAGAAAGTGTATGTGCGTTCGCGTAGCGTTCGAGAACACGTTCGAATGGTAAACAGAAGGTTCGCGTTCGTATAGCGTTCGAGAACGCGTTCGAACGAAACCAGACCTGATGCATGATGAGACTAAGAAAGTGCGTGTGCGTTCGCGTAGCGTTTGAAAATGCGTTCGAATGGTAAACAGAAGGTTCGCGTTCATATAGCGTTCGAGAACGCATTCGAACGGAACCAGACCTGATGCATGATGAGACTAAGAAAGTGTGTGTGCGTTCGCGTAGCGTTCGAGAACGCGTTCGAACGGTAAACAGAAGGTTCGCGTTCGTATTATGTTCAAGAACGCGTTCGAACGGAATCAGACCTGATCCATGATGAGACTAAGAAAGTGTGTGTGCATTCGCGTAGCGTTCGAGAACGCGTTCGAACGGTAAACAGAAGGTTCGCGTTCGAGAACGCGTTCGAACGGAACCAGACCTGATGCATGCAACACAAAGGATAAAGACAACAATGTCAAGCTCAGTATGTCCGATTAAACGTATCTTACATTCAACCGAACACACATCAATCGGCGCAGCAAAGCATCGTGGTAAAGGGCTTTAACCCCTCCCCATAGGGGATCTTACATTGCACTTACTAAGCCCATGCGCTCGATTGAATCATGCAAACGAAGAATTAAAAACAATAATATCAGACTTAGTATGCCCGATTGAACGATCTTGCATTCAACCGAACACACATCAACCGGCGCGGCAAAGCATCGTGGTAAAGGGCTTTAACCCCTCCCCATAGGGGATCTTTCATTGCACTTACTAAGCCCATGCGCTTGATTGAATCATGCATACAAAGAATTAAAAGTAATAATATCAAACGTAGTATGCCCGATTGAACGTATCTTACATTCAACCGAACACACATCAACCGGCGCGGCAAAGCATTGTGGTAAAGGGCTTTAACCCCTCCCCATAGGGGATCTTTCATTCCACTTACTAAGCCCATGCGCTCGATTGAATCATACATAAATAAGCAACATGCAGAATTCAAGTGACGAAAAATAAATAAACCAAAGCAACACAAAACAAAAGAGGGTGCCGTTTACTCAAGCGGTACGTGGAGTTGTATCCCGAGTACAGATCATACTACCGTCCATTCGGAATCGGCTATGAAATTATGTCCGGGTTTCCATCTGATATACCGCGAGAGTTGACACATCTCTCATTTTATTCCAAAGCCACAACATACAACATCTCATAATTCATGCATATTTATCTACTCAAGGGCCACAACATACATTTCAACATGACAGTCATGCAAGCAATATTCAATAAATAATAAAACAGAAAACGAGTGTGGAAAATACCCTCAGGTCTAACCTTTTTGCCAACTTTCAGGCTTGCGTTTCACGGACGTAGGAAGGGTACAGCTCCTCAACTTCTCCGGTTCACTGGTTTAGCGTCCTAGCCCACTGTTTTGCTGTTTTGCTTGCTGTTCGGTCTCCGTTCTGCTGCTGTTCGGCCTATGTTTTGCTGCTCACTGTTCAGGTCACTTGTTTTGACGTTTCAACGGACTGTTCCGAGTGTTTTTTATGGGTTTTTGGTGTAGTCTTGTGTGATTATTTTAAGGATATTAAGTGCAGTTTTTATATTACTGTTTGGGGATTTTAGGGACTGTTTGAGGGCTAATAGGAGTGCAGTTTTTCGGTACTGCAGGGAGGTTTATGGGGCTGTTGTTTCGGTGATATAGGAAGGCTTATGGGGCTGTGTTTTTTGAGGTGCGAAGGGCTGCTATATTGGTGTATTTTTCGGTGATGTGAGGGAAGGAGATGAAGAGAAATTTGTTATATTTTTTGTGTGATATGCGTGAATGGAGAGCTTGGAGAGGGGGGTTGGAAATTCTTTGCTTCTTTTTTTCTTGTGATGGGTGTAAAAATTAGCAGCCTCAATGCCTTGGAGAGGTGTGGTTTATATAGAGAAAGGCTAGGGCTTCACCTTGTCTCACAAGGAATGGATTTTGGCATTAAAAGGAGGATTTGATTTGGTATTCAACAAGGAAAGGATTAGATTGAGGGGGGGGACAAATCTTGGCTAGATTAGGAATGCAAAATATTTAATTTGTTATGGTTGATTTTAATTAGGCATGATATTTGTTAAGTTTGGTATATAATATATTGATTTATCTTTATTAGATATGATTATATTTTATGTTTTATTTAATTTGTAAATGGTTTAATTATTTTATTTAATATTTAATTTAATTTCCCATGTGTTTTAAATGTGTTTTTTAATTGGGATGTGTTTTATGGGCTTTGGGGGGCTAATTGGGCTGGGGTGCGAGGCTAGCAGCAAAACCGAATACCGACTCCGTTCGAACGCCCATTCAAACGCTACACGAACGTCCGCAATCTGCCTGACGTTCGAACGAAGTAACGAAACACAGCACTAACGAAGACAGTGAACTTGTGAAATGAACTTGATGACGTACTTATTCTGAATTTCCCCTTCCGACCTCCGTTTCCCGCAATATCCTTAGCTAAAAAGGTAGTGCCTCCAACTGAGACTCATCATCGGGTTTCACATGCAAAAATACAATGCCTACACCGGGTTTGAGATCTTTCAGGATGTGATGGGTGAGAAGTCACTAGCATTAGAAATTGCGAAGAAGGAAGAAGAGAAATGGGAAGAAGAGCTGATGAAGTTGGAGAGCCTGACCCTTGAGGAAAAAGAGGAAACCGAGGAAGACCCAGCTGTGGGAGATGAAGCATCTGTGGAGGATGAAGATGTTTATCTCTCTGATTTATTTGAATGTATTCCCGCATCTGCTAGCAATAAAGACAATCATTTTTCTTACTTGCCCGAGTCTCTTCCTTTCAATTTGCACGACTTGAATATATTTGATATCAGCTCCACCAAAACAAATGCATTTAACCTTGGTACACCTGAGAGCCCCAAGGAAATTCTAATTGCAAGTGAGGTGACCTCTGAAGAGCGGGAGAAATTAGAAGAAATATTAGCCAAATATGCTAAAGTATTTGCTTAGTCCTATGAGGACATGCCTGGAGTAGACAAAAGCATTACCCAGCATACAATACCAACTTATCCAAATATGAAGCCAGTGAAACAGAAACTTCGACGAATGAGGCCTGAGTGGGCCGAGAAGGTCAGAGAAGAAGTCAAGAAACAGATAGATGTGGGATTCCTAGAAATAGTGAAGTATCCTGAGTGGTTAGCAAATATTGTGCCGGTGCCGAAGAAAGACGGGAAGGTCAGAATGTGTGTGGACTACAGAGATCTTAACAAGGCTTGCCCGAAAGATGATTTTCCTCTACCTCATATAGACGTGCTAGTTGATAGTGCGGCTTTATCTGCCATGTATTCATTTGCATACGTGTTTTCAGGATATAATCAGGTTTTCATGGCTGAAGAAGACAAGCACAAGACGGCCTTTGTCACCGAATGGGGCACTTATTGTTACAAGGTAATGCCCTTTGGGCTCAAGAATGCAGGAGCTACTTATCAGCAGATGGCCACTACATTATTCCACGATTTGATGCACAAAGAGATTGAAGTATATGTGGATGACATGATGGTGAAATCAGAGACAAGAATCGGGCATATAGAAGCACTGGAGAAGTTCCTTCAGAAAGCTGACAAATACAACTTGCGGCTGAATCCCAAAAAATGTGTATTTGGGGTAACATCAGGAAAATTACTAGGACATACAGTAGGAATGGGAGGAATAGAGGTGGACTCTGAGAAGATCAAAGCAATCACCGAAATGCCTGCACCGAAGACTGAGAAAGAAGTTATAGCATTCCTCGGGAAAATTCAGTACATCAGTCGGTTCATCGCCAAGTTGACGTCAGTATGTGAGCCTATCTTCAAACTGCTGAGAAAAGACCAACCAGTGAAATGGAATGAGAAATGTCAAGCAGCCTTCAACAAGATCAGAGAATACTTGGTAAAACCTCATGTATTGAAACCTCCGAGACCGAGCAAACCCTTAGTACTGTGTTTAGCCGTAGAATCAGAAGCATTGAGGGCAATGATGGTACAGGCAGATGAGACGGGAGTAGAGCATGCGGTCTACTATCTTAGTAAGAAGATGCTTCCGTGCGAAGCCCGCTATCAAGAAGTATAGAAGATCTATTTGGCAGTAGTATGGGCGTCCAGAAAACTGTGTCATTACTTCGAATCTTACAAGATCCAGGTGGTAGCAACGAAGAATCCCTTGAAGTATCTGCATTCAGTACCTTCGCTAGTGGGGAAGTTGGGCAGATGGTTAGTGTTGCTGACAGAGGTTGACATTGAGTACCTCACTTCCAAAGTAATCAAAGGGCGAGCCGTAGCAGAGTTCCTGGCATTGCAACCTATTGAAGGGGATCAGTACAAGTTTGAATTCCCAGATGAAGAGATCCAGGCAATAACAGTTCAAGGATGGAAATGTATTTCGACGGAGCAGTGAACTGCAAATGAGCCGGAATTGGGATCGTGATAGTGACCCCCGAAGGAGAAACCTTGCCTATGGCCAAGAGGTTGACGTTCGGAGTAACTAACAACATGGTCGAGTACGAAGCATGTGCTTTTGGATTAACTGCACTGATAGCCTTGAAGGCTGAGAGCGTGGAGGTCTACAGAGATTCGATGTTGGTAGTCCGACAGATCCAGGGAGAATGGGAATTGAAGGAAAGAACAGTTGAAACCTTACCTTTTCACCTCAGAAAGTTGGCAAAGTGGCACAGCTGTCCCCGATTGTAAGTTTCAGCACTTACCGTGAGAAGAGAATCAGATGGCAGACGCATTAGCTACACTTGCAGCAACTTGGGAAAAATCCAAAGAAGTTAGTAATGAGACCATTGGTACTGACAACAGCAAGCAGACCCATTTATGAGATAGTAAGAGTTGTGGAAGTAGAGATCGACGATGGAAAACCTTGGTACCATGATATTCAGCGATACCTGAACACGGAGAACTCCCAGAAGGAGCAAGCAGAAAAGAAAGAATAGCCATTCAAAAGTTGGCTTCTCAGTATGTGATTTTGAAGAGAGAGGTCTACAAGAGGCAAGCAAATGGAATTCAGTTGAAGTTTTTAAGAAAAGAAGAAGCTCAGAAGGCAATGAAAGAAATACATGCCGGGGTATGTGGACCTCACATGAATGGGTTGAATTTGTCTCGCAAGATTGTAAGAAAAGGTTTCTACTGGTTGAACAGGAGACAGACTGTGCAAAGCTGGTAAAACATTGTCATGATTGTCAAGCATGTAAGGTAACATGTGAACATCTTTGATGTCTCCTACACAGAGTTACACGGGCTATCAGAGCCATGGCCTTTTTCACACATGGGGAATTGACATGATCAGAGAGATTTCAACCGAATGCATCGAATGGTCATCGTTTTATAGTAGTGGCAATAGACTACTTTTCGAAGGGGTGGAAGCCGAGTCATTTCATAACGTCACAGCAAAGCAAATGGCGAAGTTCATAGCCCGGAACATCATTTGCCGATATGGAATGCCACATCATATAGTGACAGATAACGGAGTTCAATTCAAGGGGAAATGAAGGAAATGCTACAGAGATATGGATAGGACATCACAAGTCATCACCTTACAGACCACAGGCAAATGGGGCAGTCGAGGCAGCCATTAGACAGTAAAGAAGATATTAGCCAAGATGACAGAAAACTGCAAAGATTGGGCCGATAAGTTGCCATATGCCCTGTGGGGGTACAGAACATCAATGAGAACAGCAACAGGAGCCACGCCTTACTCTTTGGTCTATGGAATGGAAGCAGTACTACCCATGGAAGTTGGAGATACAGTCCATGAGGGTTTTAGCAGAAGCAGAGTTACCTGAACAAGAATGGGCCTCACAGAGATTTGAGCAGTTAGCACTGCTAGATGAGAAGAGAATGAGTCTTTACATCACATGCAGATATATCAGAAGAGACTAGCCCGAGCATTCAACAAGAAGGGTGCGTCCTACTAAGATCAAGAAATGGTGATTTGGTACTTAAGCAAGCAGTCAAAGCTGTCGATGACAGACCCAATAGGAAAGTTCAGACCCAACTGGGAAGGACCCTACATAGTGCAGAAAGTAATGGGAAATGGGGCAGTGAGACTGTCAGATTTGGAAGGGAATGAGTTCACTGAGCTGATCAACGTGGACAGATTGAAGCAATATTTTGCCTGAGAAAGAGAAGACCTGGCAGAAGACCTAACCCAATGGAATAAAAATTCATTCATGCATGCATGCATACACGTGACGTATTTGCATTCCTTTTGTGTTTGTTCTGTTTTGTAATCACAGGTTTCAAAGAAGAAGAGAAAGTGGCAAAATCAAGCCAACCAGAAGCAGTATCAACAGTTTCAGAATGGATCTCTAAGGTTGAGGCCCACATCAGCAACGATATCAGTTTTGGGGATGAGTCCCAGGGGCGAGGCCCACATCAGCATCAGTATCAGTTTTTCCAGGTACGGCACTCCGTGTATGGAGACACTATTGCGACACTCTGGGTATGGAGACGCAACCGCGACACACTCGGGTATGGGGTTTAGCATGCCAGGTACGGCACTCGGGTATAGAGACACTATTGCGACACTTTGGGTATGGAGACGCAACCGCGACACCTCGGGTATGGGGTTTAGCATGCCAGGTACGGCACTCCGGGTATGGAGACACTATTGCGACACTCTGGGTATGGAGACGCAACCGCGACACACCTCGGGTATGGGGTTTAGCATGACAGGTACGGCACTCCGGGTATGGAGATTACAGTGATGCCTCGGGTATGGGGTTTAAGCATATCAGGTACGGCACTCCGGGTATGGAGATATTATAGCGACGCCTCGGGTATGGGGTTTAGCATGCCAGGTACGGCACTCCGAGTATGGAGATATTATAACGACGCCTCGGGTATGGGGTTTAGCATGCCAGATACGGCACTCCGGGTATGGAGATATTACATTACGCGACTCCTCGGGTATGGGGTTTAGCATGCCAGGTACGGCACTCCGAGTATGGAGTTATTACAGCGACGCCTCGGGTATGGGGTTTAGCATGCCAGTACGGCACTCCGGGTATGAAGATATTACAGTGACGCCTCAGGTATGGGGTTTAGCATGCCAGGTACGGCACCTCCGGGTATGGAGATTTACACGCGACACCTCGGTATGGGGTTTAGCATGCCAGGTACGGCACTCCGGGTATGGAGATATTACAGCGACGCCTCGGGTATGGGGTTTAGCATGCCAGGTATGGCACTTCGGGTATGGAGATATTATTGCGACACTCTGGGTATGGAGACGCAACCGCGACACCTCGGGTATGGGGTTTAGCACCCCGGGTATGGCACAACCGAATCAACTCAGTTCAAAGCAACAGGCAAGTCAAGTGGCAGCTGGCGAGCCAGGTAAGTAAAAATACATTGCATAACTTTGATAGGATTGTCACTGTTACACACTGTAAAAGTCCCATCAAAGTGGGGGCGACTGTAGGCACTGCATTTTTGCATATAAGTCCCGATGATGAGTCTCGTACAGAGGCAGTACTCTTTAGGTTGCGGAAGTCGTGGGAAACGAATGTCGGAAGGGGAAATTCAGAATAAGTATGTCATCAGATTCAATTCACATGTTCACTGCTTTCGAGTTCGTGCTGCGTTCGTGAGAACGTTCGAACGTCAAGCAGATTACGGGGCATTTCTGTAGCGTTCGAATAGGCGTTCGAACGGTGTCGGTACTTCGGTTTTTGCTGCTAGCCTCACGCCCAAGCCCAATTAGCCCACCAAAACCATCCAAAAAATAATTAAAATATTTAAAATACATGTCACAAATTAAATTAAATAAATCAAATCAAATCCCTTCCTAATCTAATCAAATCCCTTCCCTAATCAAACACCAATTAAGATATATTCACTCCCTAAATTAAACACATCTTTTCCTTTCATAAACCAATCAAAACACTTCCTCTTTTTTTAGGATTCCCTTCCTCACCCAGAAACCCTAGATCCATTATAAAAAGAAGTCTAAACCAACCTTAGAACCCCTAGCTCATTCTCAACAAAAACACAAAAGAAATAAGCTCACATTCACGCCTAAAGTAAAAAACAATTTCCTCATTGCCGTCCAACAAACAAACCTCACAACACACCCCTCACTGCAAGCATATTCCTTCACTGAAATCCCTTCTTAACAGCAAACATCATCACTGAAACAGTCCATGTAAACAAGAAAAATCACAGCCCAAGACAGTCCCTGTAAACACCGAAAATCCAACTCAGAACAGTCCCCGCAACCACCAAAAATCATCTCCACAAACTGCACTGAAAACAACCCCAGAAACTGCTCAAATTACCGCCTAAAATAGCAGCCCAAATACCCCTTAAAAACACAAAAAATAGTCTCTTATTTACCGTAAAATAATGACCAGAAAGACAGTGAACAGCAGTAAAACAGAGGAAACGACAACTTAAAAAACAGCAAAGCAGTAAATGAAAGCAGTGGACCAGTGAACCGGAGGAGTTGCGGAGCATCAACCCTTCCGACGGCCGTTAACGCCCTTTCGAGAGACGACCTAAAAGGTTATACCTGAGGGCACCCTTCTTATTTTATTCTCATCTTTTTTGTTGTTTATTAGAATTCCTTCGCATGAGAGTCGTTTGTTGATACATGTTGTGGTCCTTGAATGATGGAATATGTGTTCTCTCTTGTGGTATATCGGATGGAAACCCAGACGTAAATTCCGTAGCCGAATCCGAATGGACGGTATTGCAGTTTGCACTCGGGATACAATGCCACGTACCACTTGAGAGATTCACACATTTCGTTTCATCTAACCTTGTATTCGAGCATGATTGGGTTGTTAGTGTAGGCACTGCATTTTTGCATATAAGTCCCTATGATGAGTCTCGTATGGAGGCACTACCTTTTAAGTTGCGGAAGCCGCGGGAAACGGACGTCGGAAGGGAAAAGTTGGAAATCAGTATTTTCGTTGGATTTAGTTGCTCGTTTTGCTTCGGGATTGCTTGTTGGACTTCCGTTTTAAAAACCACACACCAAGCCCATTAAATCACAATTAAAACATTTAAAACACATGTCATAAATTAAATTAAAACCAATTAAATTAAATTAAATTCTAATTAAATTAAATTCCTAATTTAAATAAATCACTTCCTAAATCTAAATAATCACCTACCAAATTAAAATAAATCAAATATAAGATATACCTAATTTAAACAAATCTTGTCCCCAATTAATATATGTTTTCCTTATGAAACACTAATTAAATGGCATCTTTTTTTATACACAAATTCCCTTCCTTTTCAAACAAGATTAACCCTAGCCTTTGTCTATAAAAGAAACCAAAAATCAACCCTTGAGACCCCCTAGCTCACATACACGGCTAACACAAAAACAAAAAAAAGAATGAAACCCTAACACTCTCAGACCTCCCTCTCTCACGTAAACCTACTTTCCTCTCTCGCACTTCCCACCTCTCATGTAAACAAACAAAAAGAAAAACCATCCTCATAACCCTAGCTTTCATCACTCACGGCTGCACCCTAGCCTATTGCCTCATACGCTCAGCCCTCATGCATAAATCCAAGCCACGCACATGCCCCTACTAGCCGAATAACAACCCACAGCCAAACACACCACGAAAATTACAGCACTTACTACCTTCATCACAAACAGCCACCATCATGTTACTTCTTCTCTCTCAACAGCGAGAAACAAACCTTAACTCATGCCGTTCAAAAACCCTTAAGCAGCCTTGGATTCATTCGAAAACAACACAAAGAAACAACGAACAAAAACCCTTAGAGCCTTACAACCCTTGCCTTTCACGTGAGCCAACAAACCTTCAGACAACGCACAAAAAGCCAAAAACAAAACGAAACTAGACACTCACTCAGCCAGGTCCTCACGCCACCTTACGCCCCTCCCACATCGGCCACTCGACAAACTCACTCAGCACTATCCACACCATCAATAAGCCAACAGCCCTTCAAAACTACACACCAGCCTTCTTACTTCACGCTAAATCACACCCAAAACAGCCGTATAAACCCCTCTCACTGCACGCCAAAAAAAACCCACTGTCTAGCCCTCCTCACTGCACGCACACAGCCCTCACAAACCCTCACTGCCATCACCGAAAATCACCCTAAAACAGTGGCCAAAATCACCAAAACAGTGAACAAAAACTGCACTTTAAAATCCTTGAATAACTACATAAAATAACAGCCCAATACCCCTCAAATCACTGCAAAACAGTCCCTTAACACACCTGAAACAGTGACCATAAAACAGCATCAAAACAGCAGCAAAATATTGGAAAACAACAGCCCGAGCAGTGCAAACGGCGAGGAAAGACGCAAAACAGTGAACCAGAAAAGTTGCGGAGCGTTAGCCCTTCCGATCACCGTGTAACGTGAGTCTGAGAGTCGACGTAAAAGGTTACACCTGAGGGCACTTCTTACATCTATTTTTATTCGTATTTTATTGTTTATTATTTGCATGAGTATTGTGGAATGATGTGTGTTGTGGCCCTTGAATAAAATGGAAAATGTGTCGCCTCTTGTGGTATATAGGATGGAAAACCAGACGTAAACTCTGTAGCCAAATCCGAATGGACGGTAGTGCGGTCTGTACTTGGGATACAACTCCACGTACCACTCGAGCAAACGGCACATATTTCGATTTATTTTGTCTTGTTTGTTTATTATCCGTTATTTAATTTCTGCATGTTATTTGTTTGTGTAATGATGAGATAAAGCGCATGGGCTTAGTAAGTTGGATTAAAGGTCCTCCATTTCGAGGGGTTAAAATCCTTTACCATGATGCTTCGCCGCGACGGATGATGTATATTCGGTTGAATGTAAGATGTGTTCAATCAGGTATACAAAGTCCGATATTGTTGTCTTTATTTTTTATATGCATAATGTTATTGTGCATGGGCTTAGTAAGTTGGATTAAAGGTCCTTCATGTCGAGGGGTTAAAATCCTTTACCACGATGCTTTGTCGTGCCGAATGACGTATATTCGGTTGAATGTAAGATGTGTTCAATCGGGTATACAAAGTCTGATATTGTTGTCTTTATTTTTTATATGCATTATGTTATTAGCGCATGGGCTTAGTAAGTTGGATTAAAGGTCCTCCATGTCGAGGGGTTAAAATCCTTTACCACGATGCTTTGCCGCGCCGGGTGATGTATATTCGGTTGAATGTAATATGTGTTCAATCGGGTATACGAAATCCGATATTGTTGTCTTTATTTTTTATATGCATTATGTTATTAGCGCATGGGCTTAGTAAGTTGGATTAAGGTCCTCTATGTCGAGGGGTTAAAATCCTTTACCACGATGCTTTGTCGCGCCGGATGATGTATATTCGGTCGAATGTAAGATGTGTTCAATCGGGTATACGAAGTCCGATATTGTTGTCTTTACTTTTATATGAATTATGATATGATGCGCATGGGCTTAGTAAGTTGGATTAAAGGTCCTCTATTTGGAGGGATAAAAAGCCTATGGTCTACCTTTACCACGATACTTCGCCACGCCTTTTATTTCGTTATTTTCTTTTCTTTGTATGTCATCTTCTTGTATAATCATGCATCATGTTGCATCGCGCATGGGCAAATCAAGTTGGATTAAAGGTCCTCCACTTTGAGGGATAGAAAGCCTATGGGCTACCTTTGCCACGACGTTTTTCCGCGCCGGACAAAGTGCATTCGATTGAATGTGAGATACGTTCAATCGGACACTTGAAGTCCTATATAGATGTGGGCATATGTCGCATCTCTTTTCTTTCACTTCCATTATTTATCTTTCAAATCGCATCATGGCACGTTTATTTTGATGTACAATTGTCTATTTGGTTATTTCTTTGCATTATATACCTAATTGTTTCTCTTTATTACGTATGATTGTGCAACTGCCATTTGTTTGCATTTCCGTGTCCATGAATGTAATGTGCTTATGACATTGTATGCTTGCCGTATTTCAATTTATCTTTATGCATGCAAATTCGGACATAGATTGTATGCAAATTTGGACATAGATTATATGCAAATAGGTTGTATACAAACATGAAAATGTGTTACATGTGAACTTAGATGAACTTTTGATTTATGTGTGCGAACTTAGAAGTAGAATACACTTGGAAATACATGTTGCTATACTCGATTAAATTATTGCACAAATCATTTTATTACAAGTGGCATAAGTAAGGGACCATTCCGAACCCAATGGTTTGAGGTCTTCCCTTGCGAGGGGTGAGTGCGGCCTTAAATCATTTTCCGGTTCACACCGGGTGGAGACTCATTTATTCTCCAATTTAGTCCCCAACGGGCTACTCCGTACTCCCAACCGGGCCGCGAGCCCGGAACAGCATGCGTCGCCCAGTTTCTATGTCCCACAATTAGTATGTTATTACTTTCTGCATGTTACTTATTTATGCATGATGATATAGCGCGCATGGGCAAATCAAGTTGGATTAAAGGTCCTCCATTTTTAGGGATAAAAAGCCTAAGGGCTACCTTTGCCACGACGTTTTGCCGCGTCGGACGAAGTATGTTTGATTGAATGTGAGATATGTTTAATCGAGCATACGAGGTCCTATATTATTGTTGTCTTTATTTTATATGCATTGTAATATAATGCGCATGGGCTAACTAGGGTGGATTAAAGGTCATCTATTCGAGGGAAATGCCTGAAGGCTACCTTTACCACGATGTTTTGCCGCGCCTTTTATTATGTCATTTACCTTTTGCATATCATTGCTTTATTTACGCATGCATTGCATTCTTGTGCGCATGGGCTAACTAGGGTGGATTAAAGGTCCTCTATTCGAGGGAAATACCTAAAGGCTACCTTTTCCACGATGTTTTGCCGCGCCGGACGAGGTGCACCCGATTGAATGTGAAATATGTTCCATCGGGCACACGAGGTCCTACATTGTGTATTTGTTTATCCATATATGTGTTTGTGTCATTTTAGATGCCATTTTGGCAATCTCGTTCGAACGCGTTTCCAAACGCTACATGATCGTATGCATCATGCCTCATTCCGTTCGAACGTGTTTACGAACGCTACATGAACGTATGCATTCTGTCTTATTTCTGTTCGAACGCGCCTCTGAACGCTACTATTGTGGCGGTCGCTCAACCTAATCTGTTTATCTCTATATAATTGATCAAATATGGCATCAACATTGGTGATATCAAAAGAAAAATTTCTACTCTTTTTGTCATTTTCTACTTTCCCTTGTGGTTCAGCCCACGTCTTGCAGACGTATGGCTTCCCTTTAACTAATTCGGCCAAGTATAAATCAGCTGATTCAACGTTCATTTCGCCTACTTCATAGTTTGTGTTTCCATAATAGGTTCCCTTACTAGCGTTCTTCATTTATTCTTCCTCCCTCAATAACCGTTCATATCGCACCACACTAGTGGTGAGTTGGGGAAGGTCTCAGAATTCTCGATCCTGAAACTTCTTTTTCAAATCAAAATTAAGACAGCTTTGAGCGATTTTCACAAACTCATTTTCTGGTAAAGGCACGTAGCATCGGCCTCGAACCGCTTTGAATCTTTGTAAGAACGTTTCGGCCCATTCTCCTGGCAACTGTCTCAAATTTACCAAATCGGTCAGGGTCACTTCAGATTCAGTCTTATAGAATTGTGTATGAAACAATTACTCTATTTGGTGCCAATTTTCCACTGAATTGGGTGGCATGCTGATATACCAGGAAAAGGCTACTCCTGAAAATGAGCTGTGAAATAATATCAGCTTATGGAAATCGTTCGTCTCTCCACACTGAAGGGTAAATCGTCTTATGTGTTCTATTGTGGAAATTTCTCCAGACCCTGTAAACAGAGAAAATTCTGGTATTTTGTAATTCCTAGGCCATGGATACGCCAAATCAATCCACTCCGGATATGGTTTTTGATACCTTGGCCGAATCGGCCTCACCCCTAAACCGAATTGATTCTAAAGAATCTCGGTCATTTGTTCTCTTAACATGTCATTGCCATTGAATGGCACTCCTACATGTGGCGGTTGTGGTCCTCTTACAAATGGGACATGGTCGTGACCTTGCCCTTGTAAACCTTGGGGCAACACTACTTCGTGTTGTACCATGTTTGGTCCTAAATGTGGGCCAATACCACCAGGATTTATTCCCCCTCGGGGTATCGTAGGGGCGGTAGTCTCTTGTATAGGAGGACCATTGCTTGGACCAGCCTCCTGACTACTTGGTGTATGAGGAGGTGTAGTCCATGGTGGGGATGTCCCCCCGTTCACATATTTGGCCATTAACTCGTTTAATGAGCTTAGATGTTTGACCATGTTTTCGTAATGCGAATTACTAGCCGAAGTAAACTTATCTATGATGTGATCGTTTTGAAGCCTAACATGTTCGACAACATCCTGGGTGAACTAGCCGAACAAAGCGCGAATCACGTTGGGGCTGAACTCTCACATAGTGTCATATCGGCTTGCTTCTACCAGACCCTCAAAATGGCCTACTACCGTTGGGACGTGGGGCTGGTTAGTTTGCTCCAATCCCTCTTCCTCTGTACTTGAGCCAGTCTGAGTGTTTCTTTTCGGAGGCATCTTCATCTTTTGCACCAAATCTCCCACTGTGGTCGCCAAAAACTGTTTGCACAATTTTCCGTCAATGAGCGTGTAAGGTCCAAACCTCCCGAGACAAAGTCCCAGCAATTGGTGTTTGATTCAACGAAAATACCTCCAAGGGGCACAAGCACACAAATTATGATTCTACAAATTACAAAGCTAGGAAATTAAGATACTTGCTCGTTATGAGTCTTCATTTTTTCTTTTTTCTTTGTCTTCCCACGCCTGAACCTTTTATAATGAAGAGTCATGCCAACCGTTTGAGCAGTTTTGCTTTCCTTGGTTCAAGGGCTTCCACGTTTCACGCTCGTATGTAACTGATGGATCGTGCATTTAACTGCCAAGCCGTGGGGAGTTACTACCTAACTGCTAGATCGTGGGATCAACTGCAACACATATGTTCGCAAGGTAATCACCCTAATTGCCTTTCCCTTTATCGCCCTTCATTGGCTGGTAGATTTGCTCTGTATTGGATGACTGCCTCTTCATTCTTATTTCGTCCCTCATAGACTCGTTCGTGCTAGGGTGATTTTTTCCCTGCTAACAATTAGTATAATTTGTTTACATAAAAATGATAACTACGATCCTTAAAGTGATTTTGAAAGAAAATTTTAAATTTCAATCATATAAATACTTTCGTGTTAATCTCAAAACCTTACCATGAATTCTTATCGCAACAAGGATTTCCAAGAACCAAAGATCACAGAATTTCAAGAAATAAAATTATTTTCCCCATAACAGACTTTACTAACTTTTGCAGACGTGGCAGTAGTGCTGCTATTTCCCTCCAACCAACTTAAACACAGAATCTTGAACCTGCTTCTTCATCACAACCCCCCTAATCTCCGCCTCACACATCTTCTCTCACCAAAACATCTATCCACTTCCCCAAACGACGCCGTCTCAAATTATCCATCCGCAGCGACTTCAATTTCCCTCTTGACAACCTCTTCCACTCCTTGCTCTCAGTAGATCGATGGAGGTGAGATTGGAGTACCGAAGAGTGTGAATCAATACACGAGAGATTCCGATAAAGAAAATTAGTTACAAAAATGATGAGGTGGATGTTCAAAACAAAGTGATTGCGTTTTAACTATTAAGTTGGTGTTACGAGAGGAAATTCCGTATATACCCCTAGGAAGACTGAGAAAATTTTATACAATAGATATCGTATAGAGAAAAAATTGTTATAAGATGACAAATATTATTGGCTGTTGTTGTGGCCTTCTTGATATCAAATCACAACCTTCAAGTTTCAAAACAAAATTGTGCGACAAAATATTACACGAAATTACAATATTGTCCTTGTGCTAGTTACTTTAACATCTTGCTCAAATAAAACTAGAAAGAGAACCTGTCCTTGTACTACATAAATTTATTCTTCTAAGTGAGCTAATTCTAGAACTATAACAACATTTATTATTCTTCTAAGCGAGCTAATTCTTTCTCCCACTTCAGTCCAAACATCTGGCGACCAAACGGAACAATGAGGTTATACCGGAGAACCTGCAATTCAAATTCACAGCACAAGACTATCAACTCTCTCAGTTCCAAGGGAAGGGAGTATCATTCACACAACGAGTAATAGTTTTACAACTAACTAACCTTATCATTGATATCACGCAATTGTGTTTTCAAATTCTCAGAAGACTCTGCCCATTTGGAATGATCACCATTGCACTTACTCGACCATGCTTTTTTCACGGCTAATCGCCATGCTAATACTTGATTCCTTATTTCTTTGTTAAGCTCGACCCACTCAGGCGCGCATCCATTTTTGGAGAGGATTCTATATAAGGTGTCTTCTGCAGGGTCTGCGTGAGGATTTGTACTAAGATTTAGTGGTTTCCCTTTTCCCGGTAGGTTCTCAAACTGCCCTTCTTCCATTGAATGCCATATTCTTTGCTCCACAACACCTATTATATCTGTTTCTGATCTGTTGCATTGACATCCAAATATTCCGGAAAACAAACAATAAGTTTTCATAACAAGCACTATAGTCCACGAGTGCATTTTTTAAAATAATAGAGCGATGTCATTCACTGTAATTGATATCACTGTTCGACAAGACAACAAGATATCATAATTTTCAAAAATAAAAATATTACCTGACAGCATTGCGCTGGCCACGGAGTTCGGGAGGGAGTTTCCGATCATTGATGGCATCTGTTATCCCTGATAGACGTTCAGTCATCTTCACCTTTGGCGATGAAGAGGAAGCCCACCTAGGTCTGAACACACCATACCTAGAAGATATTTCAACCGCAGACCTAGCAAGCCGGTCCACTAAGTAATTGCCCATTTCCCTCAAGCGTCTCAACTGAGAAAATGCATCAAGAAATGAGACCAGCACATGGAAAGTGAATGTTCATTGATTGGAAGGTGTTGTTGGAATATGAGATAGCCAAAAGGAAAAGAATAATGATATAAACGGATTAGGAGTTATGATAGTTGTTCATAAACTTTCTTTATTTTGTAATTACACGACTAAGCTATTAAGTCAGTCATGTGCTACCAAGACAAGAACTATGAACACGATGATTATCAAGCGTGACTGTCACCACTCAATTCCAGTGAAGGAGCGGTGTCCTATATAAGCAGTTGATCTAAAACTCAAATGCCAACAAACAACACTTGCACATTTCATGTGCCAAGACATGCATCTGATTACCAGGTAGTGATAATTCAAGAACTAACATGTATGTTCCAACACGTAACACAACTATAACTAATACACAACACCACATACGGAACCAAATTCATATGAGAAAGGCATCACCAACTGGACTAAGCCACTAACTAAAAGTCCACTGACATGAGATATTGCTTCAGGAGGTTTAAGAATTGTAGAAAAATAATCTCCATAAAGTATGAATTTGGATCCCGTTCTTAGCTGAGGTGTGTTAAGTTTTATATAATCTTATGCCACGCTCATATAGCAATAAAATTGAGTTACATATAAATTTTTATTTAATAGCCGCGGATCATAATTAGTAAAAAGCACAGCACAACAGTACCGAATCCAAGTCCATAAAGCATAAAGCCAGAAACTAAATATCAATTCATATATAAAACTGAAACCATCCGAAATTACCCAAGGGAAAAAAAAAACTAACAAAATTATGCCTACAAGATTTAATATTTATGGGCGTAAAATTCTTTCAACACATAAAAAGAAAGCACTGCAATTGAAAACAAGGAAAGCTAACCAAGGATTATTAATAAAGCTATTTCGCAGAAAAATTAATAAAAAAAGAGATGAATGAAATTACAGAAGCATAGCTCGCGACTGACCGAGTAATTGATTCAGGTGAAGAATTGAAACCCTAGAATTGCACGAGCAGACCGCGATTATTCACCACTCGCTGCCAAGAGGAAACCCACTACGCCATTTGATCTCCAATGTCTCAGCTGAGAAAACGTGTCAATATTTTAATCTAACACGTGGCAAGTGACGATTAGTTTATGTGGAGGTGTAATTGGAAATGTGGAATGTTGACGAGGGATGAGATTATCCTCGAGAAATTGTGCGCAATTATACCCAAAATTTCTCGATTTCGGGTGGAATATGATACATTTTTATAATTTTGAGTGGAAAATATATATTTTTACAACCTTAAGTGGAAAAATGACAAAATTAAAAATATTGTAATATTTTTTAACTTTTGCGTGATGGATCAGAGATAATTTTCCTATTTTTTGTCTCTCATTCTTTTCCTAATATTATCTTTTAATGACATGTAATATACCATTCAAGTTTAATCATATAAATTTTTTTTTATATAAAAAAAAATTAATGAGAGAGAAAATTTTTAGTTTTTAATAAATTCTCTTATGAGATTATTAAATAAATAATTATAGAAATTTAACCGTTGATCATTAAAAATGAAACTGATTATTTATAAAGAGAGTGCGCCAATAATTAATAAATCAGTTACCTGACATTTATGATGGTTCATATCTTGATTAAGCGTTCACATGAGAATTCGATCAATATACAAATTCATAAATATAAATCATTTTTAAAATTCAATTTATAAGGAGATGGTGTTTAAGATTTAATAAACTTCCAGTTAAGAGTAATTTTTATAAATTCACAAGTATAATTCATCATTAGAAATGAAATTGATTAATTGTAACAGCTAACTGACATTTAAGATGGTTTGTGTCTTGATTAGGTGCTCACTTGAAAAATTGACCAACATACAAGGAGATAGTGGTCCTGATTCTTAATGGATTTTGTTTGGTGGTGTAGGGTTCAGGATCTCACCTTGAGGTTTTAGGTTCGAATCCAGAGAGTAAATTTTTTGTAAGAGTTTGTGACCGCTAGTGGTTTTACATGTTTCGCTTAAGCCCGAAAGAGATGATTTGGCAGCGGGAATTTCCAACGGTTTCAAAAAAAAAAAAATACCAATTAAGATTAATTTTTGCCATGCAGAAAGAATGTTTGCCATGCAGAAAGAAATGTTGCGAAGTCTTGATGAGATCACAAATGTGTTGCAGAGAACACCACACATACATTTGTCTCTTTTATTGTTCTGGAGCGGTCAGGAATTTTACCTGCTCCGTTTAAATCGAGATATATAATGATTTGGCGGCGGGATTTCAATGTTTCTAAAAAAATGAATTCATACAAATTTTAAAATCTGCCAAGCCAAAGGAATGAAAGAGTAGGTGCACATGAGCTTGATCTGTAAAGAGTAAATTTGATAATATTTATGTTTCTATAGCTCTCTGAATTATATAAGGCAGGCTGCTGAGTAACAAGTTGCTTAGTCAGTTCCATTGTTTGGGTCTTGAGCAATTACTGATTCAATTTGGTCTCATTAAAAATGTCTTCTTAATCTCATCAATGTCTGAAAATTCAAAATGAATTTAGGAGAGGATATCGAAATTCCATGAAAAGAAAATAACAGATAAATAAATGGTGAAAAAAAGTCACAAACTTTACTGAAATTGTGAGGGGTGGAAACTTGAAACACCCAGGTACAAGCAAAGCTGGAATAAAAAAACTACAAAAAAAAAAAAAAAAAAAAAAAAAAAAAAAAAACAGAACAGAACAGTAAAAGCCAAGAAAAAAAAAAGAAAGAAAAGCCTTCGTTCAATCGCAATCCCGGAAGCCATTATTCCTCACAATTCAGAAACCTCCATTCCGACCAACCACCATGAGAGCTCGCTCGGTTTCCATTTACTCAACAGCCAAAGGAACAGACTCGGCCTGGAATGTTATACAAGAATGAAAATGCATCATGAGACAGAAGAAATGGGATTCATTTCATTTCTTAACTTCCAAATTGAAGTGTGAAGCATAATCGTATAAGATGGCCTCAGGTGATCATCAAAGAAACTTACCAGCTTACGATACTTGAGAGCGTAAAACATTTCAATGTAACGACGGCTCTCAAGGCGATCGAGGTTAGATACATGTTTCCAGAAGCCATAGACTCCAGTCAGGGTCAGAAGCCTTTGAGAGTAAATTTTCCATGTATATCTGCAAAACAAGGGAAAAATAAATCAATTACATAATTCGAACAAACTCATCAGAAGCTTATATAGACCCGAGTATTTGGACTTACTTCTCTTCAATACGCTTCAGGCCACCATGTGAGATCTTGTCCCAGTGAGAGGGATCTGTCTTGCACTTCTCAAAGAAGTCAACAAGGATTTCAGCAGCCTGATCACCGTGGTAAGGATCAATGTGGTAACCAGACTTTCCATTAACAATAATCTCAGCCGGGCCACCCTTGCTAGTTGCAAATGTAGGCAATCCACAGGTCATGGCCTCAACAACAGTCAAACCAAAGGCCTCATACAAAGCAGGCTGCACAAAAGCTCCCTTTGTATCACAAATGTAGCGGTACAATTCACCATTCCTGACCCGGTTCATCTGAGATGAGATCCACCGGAACTGGCCATTCAGTTTGTATTGTTCAATCAGGCTATAGATCTTCTTCATTTCGGCCTGCTCTTCCAAGTCCTTGGATTCCTTTCGTCTATCACCTCCAACTACGACTAAGTTAACCAACTCACGTAACTTAGTGTTCTTTCCATACCACTCCACAAGGCCACTCAAATTCTTTACACGATCCAACCTTGCCATTGTAAATAGGATAGGCTTGTTGCGGTCCTTCAACACACATCTGTTTCACAAGAATTTATCAGTAACAATTCATTTGAACAATTCCTATGGCGTCAACAATTTAATCAAACATCAAACATGAAACACAGGTAGGTAGAGGCAAACTCACAAATGTTCCTTATTCTCAACATCGCTATAAAGAAGCTCCTCAATCTCGGGATGGAAAGACTTCAGCCTTCTCTTCTCCTCGGTATAGGGGAAGTATATGCTCATATCAGCACCAGGAGATACAATGTTGAACTTGGGATCAAACACATCAATACCATGTACAACACGGTAGAGTCCAGGAAGAGTAAAAGCAGTGTGACTCTCATATTGGCCAACAGTATCCTTACTGAAATCATAAAAAAAGTAAAAATGTTAGGTTTGTCAGAAGAATAGCTTTACACAAACATGTCAAATAATGGATCTCACCTTCCAGCAATCTCTTGGAAGGTACTGGTGATGATGAAGTCTGTATGATTCATGGCGATAAGATCAGCTGTAAATTGGCATGAGAAGTGATATTTTTCATCTAAACTTTTCCAGTAGATGTCAGAATCTGGATACTTTGTTTTCTCAAGAGCATGAGCAATAGTACACTGCAAAGTATTACAAAATCAAGAGATCAAAATCCGTACTTCATGCAGTAAAAGAAGCGTTAAAATGTAGTAAATATATCAGACAGATAATAGTGATAGGTCTTAATAACAAACCTGTGTAACACCTAGTTTGTGCGCTAACAAGGAAGCGACAATGTTGCCATCACTGTAGTTTCCAATGATTAGATCAGGCTTGCCCTGCAACTCTTTGCCAATTTCAACTGCAACATCCTGATAATAAAATAATAATAATATGGCTCAATATTCAGAAACTGGAATAAGAATAACATAAAACAATGATACATACAATCTTAATCAAAAGTTTATACCTCAGTGTAAGTCTCTAGGTAGGGCCAGACTTCAAATCGTGAGATCCATTTGCGGACAATTCCCTTCTCTGTCCTAAAGGGAATTCGGAGTATATCTGAATATTTAGTTCCATAAACTTTCTCAAGTCGCTGACCACAGGTTGTCCCGACTGCATCTGGAAGGAGACGGGTAATCTGGGTATGACAGAAAGATTTAGCACCATACAAAAGTTCTTCTCATGATACAGCATCACAACAATAAGAATCTCTTATTATTCATAGAACTTTGGAACACTCACAACAAGGATACGAGGAGTGATATCAAGTCCTTGCTGCTTTATACGAAGAAGCATCTCCTCCTCCAGGGCACGAACTTGATCCAAGATGTAAACAACCTAAAAGAAGAAACCCAAATTAGCTAACCACAAAGCATACACTTAGTAACACACACACTATGATCACCGGATTACCTGACCACCAGTATCAGGGTAACCCAAAACATTGTCTTGGGCAAAGTAACCATGGGGTGTAAGAATCACAACATTGAAGACCATGGGGATTCTGCCAAGGAAGGTCTCAAGAGTGCACGGATCAGGTGCCTCAAGCAGATCCAAAAGTAGCTGAATCATCACAAGTGCACGCTCAGCAGTATCACCCCACCCTCTCTCCAAACCAATCTCCTGAAATTTGAGTGCAAACTCAGAATATGGTGTTTCCGGTGCCACTGCAGTCAGAAACTCCTCTGCCTTCCTCAAAACATATTGAAGAGAATTCAAGTTCTGAATTCTGTCATTCAGCATCATATTCTGCAGAGATATACCAAATTAGTTAACAGAATATGAAGTCATTGATCTTAACTGATTCATTGATAAAGAACATGTTGATATCCTAATAATCCAACAGATCTAAGAGCCTACAGAAATAAAAATCTACCTTGCCCTTGTGGCAGTGGACTCGGAGAAATTCAAGCAGTGGGTGCATGCTCTCCTTGTCATGGAAGAGCTTTGCAGAAAGGTGGCGGTTAAGGAATTCCACACCATTTCCAATGGACTTTGAAAGAGTTGGCCGGGGAAATGATGCATTGAATGGCTCAAAATCCAACTCAAGCACAAAGTTACCATTGGAGCTGCAGCAAGTGCAAGAAACATTGTCAAGATACAGAAATTAATAATATAAGCCAATAGATCAACAGATCAAAAACAAAATTACCCTCCATCAACAAGCTCCTCCTTGAAGTGCAGGTACTCGGTTACTTGCAGCTCTTCAATGACGAGGGCATGGACATTCACTCTGATATACTCCCAAACACCAGGTCTTGGACGGACAGCAAGCGCAACCCATGGAGGCAAAACAATTGCTTCCTAAATTGCACAATCATACCAAAGAAAAATATTACAAGTTATGTAAACTATATAAAGAAATCAAAATACAAAAAACAAAGGAAAAAAGTAATATTGTTACCTGGGTGGCTTTTAGAACTTCACCAAATACACCATCAGCTAGTTTCTTTCTGTTCTCTTCAGAAATTGATTCAAACTCAGCAACAAGTTGATGGTTTTGCAAGATTCCTTTTCCCTTGCCTTCAATCCTACAATATTTTAAAAAAAAAAAAAAAAAAAAACTCCTCAGTCCTCACCACACTCAATAATTTAAATAAATATACAGAAAAAAAAATTATAATAACTAATTTCAATTTGCTAATCAAAAATACCTTGACAAAAGGGCCAAGATTTCATTCCTGTGAGCAGAGAGAGTCTCATCCAAACGCTGACGGAGACTGTTAACGCCGGTCAAAGCACGCTCGGCCATTGTTTCTCAGACAAACAAAAAACTTCAACTGCAAAAACAATGAAAGAAAAAATAAATAACAAAACATATAACAGATTATCCAAAACCCACCCTCATTATATAGGAAAATGAATTAAAAAAAAAAAAGTATTAAAGATAATGACAATAAAGTCAAAACTAAAAATTCAAGAAGGCTGGAAATTTGCCAATATCTAAATCCTAAACCTACCACCACCTCCAGCCTCAAGCCTCAACAACCCAGTATTAAAATATTAATTACAATAATATTACTGTCTCAGCAGTTACAGAGTAAGAATATTCTCTAATCACTGATTGGCCAGTATAGTGTTTCAAAAAAATATACCAAAATCTTTAAAGCTTAGTCATATTTTTGTGGCTATCAATAAAAAAGTTTGAATCAAAGCTCTCTCTTTTTCTTTTTCATTTTTTTCATTTTAGTATGCCCCCCCCCCCCCCCCCCCCCACAGAAGAATGAAAGAAAATGCAGGCAAGGAAACAGAGAAAACTAAAGAGAATTTTAAGACACGAGTTTCTAATATCAAGTTTGAAAAAACAAACTGACATGATACTTGCAGAATCAAAACTACAAAAGCAAAAAAAAAAAAAAAAAAACAGAGTACCCAATAAAGAAGGACGGCAAAAGCAAAACAGAATGAAGAGAAATGGGGATGCAAGAACATCCTTTGGGCGATGAAATTTATAGTGAAAGAGCTCCAAAAAATAGTTAGCAAGTTTATTAACTAATGGCAAGTAACTTATTATGAAATCTAATGTTTATTTGCCTTGTGAGGGTATTATAGTAATTGAATAATAATCAAAGGAAAGAGAGACGGAGAGAATAATGCAGTTGACAAATTTACAGTCCTTACAGTGCAAGAAACTTATCAAACAATCAATGAGCAAGCGATTCATAGATATGGGTGAAAATGGAAAGCAGTATTATCAATGGGTCCTTTGTTACAGAGAGCTGAGCTGGTATGTGCACATGCAGTACACTAGAGTGAATCATTCATTGAAATGTACGGACTGCCGGTCTCATATCCCGATTAATTTTTTTTAGGTTAGAATTTGAGATCTAAATCTATTTTTTTTTTTATTTGGGATAAGAAATTATCTCTTATAATTATTCATCATGATTTTTCATCCGAATCCTAAAGAGGATATTCTTCCAATACTAAATGAAACCAAAGAAACAAAACTTTTTAAAATAAAATGTAAGCAAAACGAGGAGTAGAGCTCTTGAAGGATCTATGAAGAATATGCTTTTGAAGAAACTGATGAATAAATTACCTTGCAATTGAACAGACTTGAAGAGAAAATACAAATGAATGAACGCAAATATATAAAGCAAAAGCAATGAATGGATTTATTGTAAATGGGATGGAGAATGAGTTGAGCTTTGTGATCCTTTTATACACAATAAAATAAAATAAAACGAAATTAAAGTTGGTGTTAGTAGTGTTGGTTTATGGGTTGCTTTTATTTTCGTTAATTGTAACCAAAGCTTGAGAAATGTTTCTTTCCGATGAGCTAAGCTTTATTTTTTTTTACGAAAATCTATCCTTAACAAATTATAATAATGTAACACATTAATGTGGAAAGTTTGAAGGAAAAAAATATTGAATTTTCTTCAAAAGTTTTTTTTTTTTCGTTCCCTGTTGCGTTTGACTAAACTACATTTGTAATAATAAAAATCAAACCCGAACCAAATTCTAACTTTTTTTTACCAAAATCCGGCCTGGACCCCTGTCCTAAAAAAACTCCGAACCAAGCCGAATCTTGGTTTTTCCAGCCATCCCCAACTCCATCATCCATGGTGGAGCTCACAAGTTTTTGGCGCGTGTTATTGTTAGTTTTCCAATTCCTGTTAGTGCCAGCCAGTAGCCACGTCACTGTTCACACCGGCATTTACATCATTTCATCCGAATAAAAAAATATATAAAACCATAATTATTAAAAACGGACCCGTTGGTCGGTAAATTGGATCAAGATTGATTCAATTTTTTTTTTTAATTCTTAAAATAAAAAATTAAATTTTAATATTTTCTTAAAAAATTTAATTAGCTAAAAATATTTATGATGCATGTCAATTTTTGTGAGTTGATTCAACCAGATAAACTATTGATATATTAAATTTTATAGAACACTGATTTAATCACCCATCTAATTATAAAAACACTTGTAAAACGATTAAACTATCTTCGCTTCCGTGATGATAGACTGAAAGTCACAGCGCGGCAGTTGAGGTTCAGGAGTCAGGAGTGGGGTCCGCTCGTTGGTAATGAAACAATAAAACAAGATCCGAGATTTTGCTTATACCACGTGGCGTGGTGCAATTGGTCAGTGACAAATGTCTGTGACCGGGGTAAGATAGCTTTTAAAAGCCTATGAGAATTGAAGCTCTGAGCCAGTGAGCAGTGGCGGCTCCCACGTGTAAAAAAGTGCGAGACAGCGAAGTGCTGGAAATGGATTTGGATTGGATATAAGCTGACTTGGCAGTTCACTCACTGACAAAAGTTAAATTATTATTTAATTTAAGTCTTTAAAGTTAGTTGAATGAGCTTAACCTAATTTAATATAATAATTGTATTACAAGTTGCATTAATTTAATAATCTTGTACAAGAATTGCATAAGCTGGTTTTAAAAAAAAAAAAAAAAAAACAGAGGCCGGCAGTGTGGATTTTTGTGGCAATGGTATTTGATTTCATTCATTGGTCGGCAAGTCCTATTACTCAGCATTTTTGTAGGTCTCTTGTAAGATTTAGATAAGAATAATGAAACTGTCCCTTTAATTGTGTGGATGACTATTTTTTGAATTGATGTGTTTCGGCGTGTACATTACATATTAGTTTAGTTGGGGATATTTGATCATATCTTTTTTATAAAAACAAGAAGTATCGTTTAAATCCCGCTCATATGGAGATAATTGACCGTTAATAGGCTATATCCAATGTTTTAAAAATCATATTGGATTAGCCGGTTCAACCGGTCAAATCTAGAAACGATCATGAGTGTGCTTTAACCAAAGATATAAAATCGGTTTGGAAAAAAATCGATCAAATCCGGTCCAATCGGTAAAAATCGGCCAAAACCAGTGAATCAGATCAGACCGATTCGAATTTTTTTATTTTTATAATTTTTAATTAAATAAAATTATTTATTACCTCAGTTAATTTAATTGATTTTTTGGACACGATTCAACCGGTCGAACCAGTGACCCATTAAATCTTTTGAATCACCGGTTTAATCACCATATCGGTTTTCAATACATTGGTTATAACTAATAAAAAGATGATGTGTTGATGTGATATTATTGTCACAAGATGTCGCACATTTTTAATATAAAAGTGCGTTGCTAATGTATTGGGGTATGAGTTTTGGGTTTATTCTCAGCCTTTGGATGAAATCCAAAGACTGAGATTAAATCTTAATTTTTAAAAGATTAAAAAGTTTAAAAAATCAGTTATCTATGTATTTGATAATATGAAATTTTAAATATTAAATATGAAAATTTGGGACATTGAACATGAAAATATAGGTATTAAACATGCATTTTGTCTTTTACTATACAGACAAAAAAATTAATATTGATTGGGTCTCACTTGAATTTTTGACACTGACTTGAAATTTTAGACATTAAACATGAAAATTGGATAATAAACATGCAAAATCTACAAACCTGAAAATTATTAGCATTAACCTGAATTTTTTATCATTAAACATGAAAATGAGATATTAAACATGAAAATAGTCACTAAAAAAGAAAAATACTCATTTATTGCCATGTATAGCATTAACATAAAAATTTGGATATTAAATATGACATTTAGGGCTATAAAAATGCTAAATCGAACCAACATGAAAATTTATTAGCGTTAACATAAAATTTAAAGCATTAAACATGAAAATATGACATTGAATATAAAAAAAATTTCACATGTGACAAAAGATTTTGACATTTCACTCGTGTACTATGCTTATTTGAAATTTCATAGGATTAACATACACATTTGGACATTAAACATGAAAAGTATGGCATTAAATATGAAAATAGTGCACTAATTTTGAAAATTTAGGCATTAGATATGAAAATATGGCATTAAATATGAAATTTAGGACATTAAACATAAAAATTATAAAATTAATACATTGTGAGCATTAACTTGAAATTGTCAGTATTAAACATGGAAATAAGGCATTAACCATGAAAATTACGAATTTATTGCAATGTATAACATTAATATAAAAATTTGGACATTAAACATGAAAATATGACATTAAACATGAAAATTAGGGCATTAAACATCCAAAATCGAAAACATGAAATTTTATTAACATTAAAATGAAATTTATGAGATTAAACATGAAAAATATTTTTACAAGTGACATAAAATTTTTGTTAGGTTTATTCTAGGTCCCAAGATCAAACAAGCGATGAAAATCATGTGTGAACACATCAACGGAGGTAGCGGAATACTCACATCGATCGGTTGAGTCGATTTGAAGACGAATGAAGCCCAAAATCCCCACTGTTTTTGGCGCCCACTGCAGCAGTCCACTGTCTTGAATTTTCTGTTTTTGAGCTGCGAAACGGTGCTCCAAGCTTCGTCGAACGGATCCCGGCTCATGGGTGAACCTCCCTACCACCTTCGCAAGTGTCGTAAGTGTGCTAGCACTTGGATTTTCACCATGAAAATCCACTCTTGCTTCCCCATTGCTCACGCCAATTGGCTTCCAAAACCAGTGAAGAAATCAGTTTGGGCGTGACTTGAAGGAGAGAAATGAGAGAGAAGAAATTGTGTATTAGTTGTGTTGAAAGTGTAAAAAATTTACCTTATATATTTTCTAAAAAATATATTAAAGGTAATACACAATTTTGGCTTTCAAAAGTCAATAAACAAACTTTCCAACAACTACACTATTGCAACAACTTCTATCAATCAAAGTGACAAGTTGCTTTGTCAATCAATCAATCAATCACATCAATCAATCACATCACTCAAAGTGACATTTGATTTGACGCTTGATGTGACGAATGATTTGACGCTTGATGTGACTTGCGTTGCCGCACTCGAATTCGAAATACGAATGCGCTCACAATCACACTCGGGCTCGGGTTCGCTAATTCCAAATTAACGAACTTTCCGTTGCGTCGTAATTAAATGATTACGCCTAGCGAATTCACTATTCACGTCGCTAACGAATTAATTCTAAATTAATTCGTTCGCCCGAATTAAAATCTAATTTTAATTCTGCGTCGAAATCTAATTTCGTTTAATATATCGAATATATTAATTCATCGATTAATTCCAAATTAATCGTTATCTCTCTCTAGACGATATTTTATCCTAGATAAAATATCTCCGTAATTAATCCTAGATTAATTTTCTCTCTCTTCTATATAATCCCAGATTATTTAAGAGTGCGAGTTATGCGTCATCGGTGGATTATCGGGAAGCGACCCATGAGATCCCCGGATAAGTTGGTAGTAAATACGGTCGTCGGAATATCCGAATCACGTACGTACCAAGTACTACGTTCTACCGATTTACGAGACAAGGTCGACTCCTAGCATAGCACCAAGTCTACCCAATTCTCCGGACATATCCATCTAAGAATATTAAGATCTGTATCAAGCGTAGTATACCAAGTATTGCGTATGTTGGTCCAGTATCGGATAGTCACGTGCTAGGGCTTGGGCTGGATAAGTGTCTGCCCCGTCCGAAGCACATGTCGGATGTCTGGTAACTAGTCTCTATAATCGGATATTCATGACCTGGTCATAATATCACGATTGGATGCGCATCACTCAAGAGCACTAATACCATATCCTGTGTGACATCATCTCCACTATGACTGGAGTGATACTTCCGTCTTGACATCACACCCAACACTCTACGATTCTCAATATACCCAGTATTGGCGTACACAGAACCGGTTAGAGTCCTAGACGACCTCAACCAAAGTATATTGATTGTCGTAAGCATTAGCGATGCAAGTCTCAGGTTAAGACCAAATACACCTACCTTGAATTCGGCCTCCCATAGACACATAGTCATAATACCAATGGGATTCCGAGGGGGTCTATCCAGAACGAAGCTGTTTCCCGTACCATCGGTGAAACACGACCTCCTATCGCACTTGCATAAGTATCTGATACTTATATATATGAGAACTATGCCGTTGTGCCCTCACAACGCACACAAGTGCAATACTAGCCTATTCCGCATTATCGACGTCCAGTCTCGATAATACTCCGGCTAGGGATATTTAATGATTAAACCTTCGGGGACTGATACTGTCTCATATCATTCTCAGTCCAGGAACTAATCATAGGGACCTCTCTTCATTTATATATCTATGGTGATCTAATCACAAATGATGAGAGTGCAATTTCCTTGTCACATAGTTAATTTGCTACAACAACACAATGATCTGTGCAAATAGTGACGCTATGGGTCATTTTGTCCAACAATTTTGACATTTTACAAGTGTATTATTGCTCACCTAAATTTTCATATCATTAACATGTAATTTGGACATTAAACATAAAAAGTATGACATTAAATATGAAAATAATATATTAACATGAAAATTTAGGCATTAAATATGAAAATAGGACATTAAACATTAAAATTTACTTTAGACATGATTTGACACTGCTTTGACAAATTTATTTTATTAATTAATTTATTTTATTTTATTAATATTATATTATTTTAATAATAATTTATTAATATAATTACAGCTAAGCACATGTCTCAGCGCATCTCCCAAATTTGATACCCCATAGTATTAACACGAGGGTACCATAGTCACGCCCTATAAAAAAATGGATGTTATAAGTCTAGTGATTGATGTATGACGTCATGATATAAGAAAAATGACTTTTAGTAGGGAAATTTTTCGTCAAAAAGTTAGAACTCTATTACATTTAGTAGCAAAATTTATTCCTCACTAAATTTTCGTCACAAAAAATATAATTTCTTGTAAATTAAGTTTGTATAAGAATTTGTATGTCTGATAATTCAGAGGGGAAGTCTCTTGTATGTCTGATAATTCAGAGGGGAAGCCTCTTGTATGTCAGGAGGAAGCTGACCCATCAATTCTTTTTCAACTGTTAGTAGTAAGTAAATAATAAAAATACTCATTGAATTTATAAATTAAACCCTTAAAAATTATGAAATCCCCCATCAGGATATCCTCTGGCTTCGCCCCCACCTGATATTATTCAAATACTACTTGGACTGTTTAGTATTTAAGGATAGTAAAATTTTAGGCGATATTAAGACTTGCAACCTTTAGAGTGTTGGAGTTGGTGCTTGGAGCGCCAATCCGAATAATATATTATATATTTTATTATTTATTAATAAAATAACTACATTTTCATTTCATACCTTATTAATGGTAATGTCATTATGCATATTAGATTAATGTATAAATATGATGAGAATGACATCGACTTTAGAATAGTCTTGTAGTAATACTGGACATTATGTGGTCCGATATTGTGATAGTATTACTATTATAAACTATTCTTAAAGTAAATATTCATAGTCGTTGGTTTTAGAATACAGTTGAATTCCTATAACCTAAAATATTAGCACATGTCGTATATTGGATTTGGAGTTCCAATGGTTTAACCCGATGTGCCATGAGCTTTGGAAGCTCGTATAGACATGTGAGTATTCGTTGGTGTGAATATTGAATGACTCACAAGTGATTCATAATAGTTAGAAGTACACATCACCGTCTATAGGAATCTCTTCGAGTCAAGTAGCATATGTGATCCTTTGACTATAAGATAACATTGATTTTGTGTAAGATCATCCACACTTAGATGTCATGTATGTCAGAAACCTTTCATGCTCTGGCCTCTAGATGTTCGTTAAGTATGGACCGATGCACTCATTAATCAAGTGCGTACCAAGATAGAATCATTCGGCTCGTATGTGTACCATAAGGGGTTTAGGTATCCATGTGAGTAAGTCACGATTCTTAAAGACTTTGGCCAAAGCCGATCACCTAGGGTGAATCGCATTAGTTGTAAGGAATCATGGACATGTCGATATGAGATGTGCGCCTCGGAAACTTGATGATGTATTATATGTTTCCTAAGCACAACTCGGATAGCCTACGATGGTGGGATTGTTAAACATATGTGATGACCTCGACTTGTATAGTTCAGAAAGGTCGTCTGTATCCTTCGCGAATTCGGAGTTGGCCGAATTGCGTACATATTAGCTAGGCTTATATGACAAACGTGTCTGGACTTAGAGAGTTTCATAATATGAAGTGTACTCGTTGAGCACTTGGGTAGCCGATTATATTTTTATAATAAATAATATTCGATATTATAATTATCAACTAAGATAATAAAATATTTTTGGATATATTGATTATTTACTTTGGCCTAATTGGATTAATTGGATCAATTCAAAATTACACAATGGCTTAATTGTCAATTCATAAATATCTCAACCATTTGAGGATATTTTGATAATTGCAAATATGTAATTATAAGTGTGTTTAACTTGATTTTATTAGATTAAATCAGCATGTAACTAATCCATTAATTAAATTTTATCTTGATGTAATTGGATTAAATCAAAGTGGTAGATAAATGTGATTAGTCACACCTAATTATACATATTTGGATAAATTAGATTAAGCCCACATAAAATTTGATTAGAACTTTTATTAATTAAAAATTACTTAAGTTTTGATATAAATAGCAAGCTTGAACAAATGTTTTAATTAAGCTTAAGAAAACTAAAACAAGCAATTCCTAGAGAAGTTAGTCTGAGTTAGAGAAGTGTTTAGAGAAGCTTTGGAAGATCTCTACAACATTTCAACAATGAGAAATCAAGATTGGATCTTGGAGTGAAGTTTGCTAGCATTGGATCCAAGATTGGATCTTGGAGTCAAACTTGCTAAACTTTGGAAGTTCTCCAACCATTTCAACAAAGGATAAAGAGATTGGATCTTTGTATCAGGCTTACTAGGTAATGAATTGTGTTAGGACGCTTTGGAAGTATAAACACAAAATGCTTGTAATTGGGTCAAAGATGTTCATGTTAGACATGGAACAATTAGTAAGAGTTTGGAATTCTAGATTAAAACTTAGAGTTATGACTACCATTCTAGAATCAATTGACCACCTTTGAGTGACCTAGAATTGTTCATGAGTCATTTCATTGTGGGATTCTAATTTGGTTTGTGTGTTGATACAAACAAATGCATATATGTATTTAGAATACATGTATTTGTTATATAACATGTGTTGATAATGATTTTGATGCTAAAATTAGATTTTAGGTGTATTAAAATATTTGGAGAAAATGGTGTTGTTTAGAATTGATTTGAAGGAAAAATTTCTCACTGCTAACATTTTACACAGGGCGGCGTCGCGACACTCAAAATTGAGTGTTGAAGGCGTCGCGACTCCGAGCTCTCGCAGATTGGGCATCACCACTCCCAAACCTAAGCATCGCGATGCGCCATGACTTGATGCCCGCGCTGAAACTTCATTTTCTCCGCTCCGGACTCCCTTTTGGTCCATGTTTTTTCTTACAGACTCGTAACGAAATTTAGCTTTCCATAAAATATTTTAAAAATACACCAATACTAGATATCCATGGGGTTAGACCCAATTCCGCTGCGCGTGGTACTGACGCAACCCTATATTCTACATATGTCCCAACATAAAGATCTATCTAGTTGGGTTCAAAATTTAGATCTACTTACATAATATCTAAAATCAATTAATTTTTTTTAATTTCTTAACCTTGGTCCAATGTTAATAGAGAATTAAAATATATCACAACAGTAATAAAATGTGATGGGAAGTGAGCTTGAAGACTTAATTTTTGAACTTATTTTAAATACAATACACCCATATCATCCTAACCCAAATAAAATTTATTTCCTTATTATATATGTTGATGGTGTTTTTTTGTGACAAAGTATTTGAACAGTACGGCAAGGGCAGAGATGGACTTTCACATTTTGGAAGGACGAATCTTCTGAGGGTATTGGTTACTCTTCGACCAGGCGTGATTTTCGGACCCGGCTCCCTGAATCTGACCGACCAGAGGACACAGCATGGTGCAGGTTTCAGAGACCGAAAACATCAAAGCCGAGACCGAACACTTTATCCCGGTAGCTCGGTTAGGCAATATCTTTCTTTTTGAGTCGTGAGAATGAGCTCGGGCATTTCAGGTCAGGTCGGAAGTAGTTGACATAGTACGGCTCGTTGACTGGCCGTCATCATGACACCCGACGTGTGATAAGGACTTTTGGACTTTTCCCTCTGACATGTACCACCGTCTGAGAGATCCTTACAAGCTAGCATCATAATGGTGAAGTGTGGCACTGTAGAAAACAGAGTGATGTGATAGGGAGTCAGATGTCATACTCGCTTTCGACGAGGCAATTGGGGCAGAGAGCCCGTCAATCAGCCGAATATTCACATGGCTAACGTCATGAAAACATGAGAACAATGTTGTATTTCTCTTAGTATATAAAGGGAGGGTAGTCTCATTTGTACAGGTTGGTTGGAATAGGTCTCATTCAAAGTACTTGTAAAAACACGGCAAAAAGGCAAACAACTCGGTGATATTAGACCACCTTTGAAAACAGGTCGGCCGAGCTCGGTTTGGTAATAAAATCAACACTATACTTTGTTCCCGTGGACGTAGGTTGGATTTATTCCGCCGAACCACGTAAACCCTCTCGTCGATTTTGTGTTTATCTTATTTTTTGCTAAATTTGCTTTTGGTCCCCCATAACCAAACAAATTCACGATTGAAGGAGGATTGTCCCGGGAGCGTTATCCCGAAACTGCCCATGGAACGAAAATTACCCGTCAACAGTTGGCGCTTCTGGGGAGAGGGCAAAAAACAGCTTGCATAGTAAGACGATGGCAGAAGACGAGAACCATATATCGTCAGAGAGTTCAACAACATAGTGGATGGAGGAAATGTAAGAATTATAGGAAAGAGAAAGGGAGCGAGCGGAAGCTGGTCAGAGTGGAAAGAAGAAGGGGATCGCAAGAATAAGGAAGGTTGACGATAGTGGTAAAGATGGGGGAAAGAACACCCAATGAGTTAGAACAACAATAGCTTTCCTCATTGAACTGTAGAATGGAATGTAAAAAGGTTACCAACGATCACCCATTAGGACTAAGCTGTAGAATGAAATGTAACGTCGAAAATGGGTGATGTTTGCACGCCACAGGTCGTAAATGAACAAGTTCCTCCAAAAGAAGGCGCGTTATTTGTTCGGCCTGCCAAGTCTTTGGATCCACGACTAAGGTAGTGCTCAAGGATCGGCAGGTGAACATGTTGGGTTTCTAAGTTGTCCCAAGATCAATTTAAGCAATGAAATCAAGTGAATACACAAAGAAGAATAGCGGAATTAAACTTACTTTGATCGGATTTTGGAGGTGTTGAATACAAAAAATTTTGCCTTTGAGAAGTCTACAAGCTTCCTCTTTAAATGTTGAATCCAAGCTCCAAGCTTTGTTCTTTGATTCCAAACTTTTGGGATGGTTTCCCTATCACATTGGATGATTCTTTGATGTGCTAGCAACTTAGAAAATTTGCAACAAATTTCCTTATTCTTTCTTCAAGTTTCGGCCAAGCCAAAATTTTGAGAGGGAGAGTGCCAATTTCGGTAATGGAGAGAGGAGAAGGAAGTGAAAAATATGACTTGTGTATTATGTTTTCTATAAACAAAATATCATATACCAAATCTCAAAATTTGGTAAAAGTCAATCCCATGATTACACACAAAATGTGTAATACAAGTCATCACCATTCCTTTCACCAAAACCCATCACCAAAAAGTAATTAAAGTGACAAGTGATGTAACAAGTGATGTGACAAGTGATGTGACATGTGGGCCCCACTTGATTCAAAATCCGAGTGGGCCCGCAACACATCCCGGGCTAGGGTTCGCTAATTTCGAATTAACGAATTTTCCGTTGCGACGTAATTAAATCAAATTTAATTAAATAATTATGTCAAGCAAAATTACTATTCACATCGCTCGCGAATTAATTCTAAATTAATTCATTTGCCCGAATTAAAATCCAATTATAATTCCGCGTCGAAATCTAATTTCGTTTAATATATCGAATATATTATTTTATCAATTAATTCCAAATTAATCGTTCTCTCTATTCAAATAGTATTTTATCCTAGATAAAATCTCTCCGTAATTAATCCCAGATTAATTATGTTCGAATCATACGTCATCGGTGAATCTTCGGGAAGCAACCCAAAAGATCCCTGGATATGTTGGCAGTAAATTTGGTCATCGGACTATCCGAACACGTACTACCTCGTACTATATTTTTTACCGATTTACGAGACATGGTTGGCTTCTAGCAAAGCGCCGTGCCTACCCAATTCTCCAGAAATATTCTTAATGGAATATATAATCTTTGTCAGGTGTTGTATACGTAGTATTACGTATTACGATCCAGTATCGGATGTCACATGCAAGGCCTGAGGCTGGAATAATGTCTGCCCCGTACGAAGCATATATCGGATTACAAGCAACTAGTATCTTTAATTAGATAATCATGACCATGTCATATTATCCCGATAGTTGCAACCATTTAGAGTATCAGTTCTGTATCCCTACGTGATCATCATCTCCATATGACTGAAGTGATACTTCCGTCTTGACATCACACCCAATACACTACGATTCTCAATAAACCCAGAAGAGGCGTACACAGAACCTGTTAAAGTCCTGGACGACCAAAACCCAAGCGTATTGATTGTCGCAAGTACTAGCGATGCAAGTCTCAGGTTAAGACCAAATACACCTACCCTGATGCGGATTCCCATAGACACATAGTCATACTACCAATGGGATTCCGCGGGGTCTATCCAGAGCGAAGCTGTTTCCGTACCATCGGTAAACACAACCTCATATCACACTTGCATAAGTATCCAATACTTAAATATATGAGAACTATGCCGTTACGCTTCCATAACACGCACAAGTGCAATACTAGTCTATTCCGCATTATCGATGTCAAATCTCGATAATACTATGACTAGGGATATATAATGATTAAACTGTTATGGATTGATATTGTCTCATATCTTATAATCTGGAACTAATCATAAGGACTTTTATCATTTATATATTTAAGTAATCAAGTTACAAAATGATAAAATGCAATTTCCATTGCTACATAGTTAATTTGTACAAAAACCACAATGTCTTTTACAAATAGTGACACTATGGGTCATAATTGTCTAATAGAACATTTATGACCGGGGAACTAGATCGGTATCCAGGAGTGCCTCTGGCCTACTATGTGGTGTCCATCCGGGGTGATGGCGAGGGATAAGAAGCTGACGGTGAACCACTAGGAGATCAGGGTGCAAGTAGCCGATAGAGACATGCATTGTCCGGAGATACTTTTAGAGCGTTCGGCACGAAGGGACCCTGTTAACTTGACCAGAAATTTCTGAATCAAGTTCAAACCGGAAGAGTACCATCGGACTATCAGACAAGAGTTGATCAGGAGCATCGGAATAAAAGTTTAGACCATAGGAATGTGATTGGACTACGAGACAATAACCAGAAAATCATTGTAGAGCCTCTATTGAAATGACCCGCAAAGAGTTGCAAGAAGGGAAGTAGGTCCCATAAATATGAATAAGACTTTCTCTTTTGAATTAAAAACTTGTTAACTTTACTTGTTTATTAATTGAATGCGAAAGCCATGTTCAATATTCCTGGGATGTGCTCGAAGCGAAGGGGTGATCGGTAGTTGGGAAGGGCACCAAGCTCGTGGCACGCCTATCCCAGGTGTCATTATCAAACCCACAGGTGGAAGTGTTCTGACCTGACTTCTTTCACCTTTATGGATCCAGAACGCATCAAGGGATGAAGTACATGTGGGAAAAATGTGAACCCCTCGTGGCACGCCAATCCCGGGTGTCATTATCAAATTCTCGAGGCCGGAGCGTTACTACCTCATGACTCGCATTTTTGAGGAATAGCTCGGGTAAACCGAACCAAGGGGGTTTCTGCCCCTGCGCGTTGGATGATGAATCCCGTTGAGAACCACCAAACACATGGCATGGGGACGACCGAATGGCCTCCATGACCATTGTGACCTCAGGTAAACCGGACCCAGTAAGGTTTCTGCCCATGCAAGTTGGCTGGTAAGTCCCGTTGAGAAACACCAGGTGCACAGCGCGGGGAAGGCCCTAGTGCCTACGTGACTCCTGCAACCTTAGGAATGGCGAACACGGGGAGGTTTCTTCCCCCATGAGTTATTCGCCTAACCGCCTCGGATCTAGAGAAGCATAGCGTGGGGAGGTTTCTGCCCCCATAGCGTTTGCAGACTCTAGACCAACCCAGCATAGGGAGATTTCTGCCCCCATGGCTTTGGCCGATCACCGATCCGCAGCCCGGCTAGCCGGGATGCTAAATTGTAAGGTTCAGAATTGATGTTTTGGGAGGCACTAGGCAGGACGCTACCTCAGGGCCCCCGAGTTGTTATCTTTTTGGGTCTGTGTGGAGTATGTTCTAAGTCACGTCCGATGTACTAAACTTGTCTTGTTTCCACTTTTTTTTTTGCTGGTGCCCGGCAATGGGACACATGCGCCGGGATCAACGGAGCCTCAGAGGTTGAAATTTCTTCCATCGCGATTAAGTCTCAATTGTTCCACCAGCTCGGGGCTGGATTCATTCTGCCGAGGCTATTTGTTCCACCGGCTAGGGGCTGGATTCGTTCCGCCGAGACCAATTGTTCCAGCAGCTCAGGGCTGGATTCGTTCCGCCGGCTCGGGGCTGGATTCGTTTCGTCGAGACCAATTGTTCCACCAGCTCGAGGTTGGATTCGTTCTGCCGAGGCTATTTGTTCCACCGGCTCGGGGCTGGATTCGTTCCGCCGATACTAATTTTTCCACCAACTAGGGGCTGGATTCATTCCGTCGAGGCTATTTATTCCACCAGCTCGGGGCTGGATTCGTTCCGCCGAGACTAAGTGTTCTACTACCTCGTGGTCGGGTTATGTCCCACCGAGAGACTTATCATCGGCATGGGGTCGGAGCATCTCCCCCATGGCCGGCTCCCAATTAGTCTAAGGATGTCACATTCCCTCAGAGCTAAGTGTTCTACTACCTCAGGGTTGGGTTACGTCCCACCGATAGGCTTATAATCTGCATGAGGTCGAATCATTTCCCCCATGGCCGGATTCCTATTGGTCTGGGGAGGTCACATTCCCTCGGAGCCAAGTGTTATGGTACCTCAGGGTTGGGTTACGTCCCACCGAGAGACTTATCATCGGTATGGGGTCGGATCATTTCCCTCATGGCCGGATTCCTATTGGTCCGGGGAGGTAACATTCCATCGAAGTCAGGTGTTCTAGTACCTCGGGGTCAGATTACGTCCCACCAAGAGGCTCGTCATCGACATGGAGATGGAGCATCTCCCCCATGGTCGGCTCCCAATTGGTCCGGGGAGGTAACATTCCCTCGGAGCCAAGTTTATTGTTAGCTCGGGGTCGGGTTACGTCCCACTGAGTGGATTATCATTGGCTCGGGAACAGAGTATTCCCCTCATAACCGGATCCAAATTGATCGGGATCAGAACTTTTTCTCACATTCAGATCCGAAGAGCAAGTTAACAAGATAAAAGAGGAAGCTATGCTAAGTATGGAAGACATGAAATGAAACATCCAGAGATAAACATGAGAAAGGAAAATGTAAACTTTATTACAAAATATAAGTGTATTGTTTGTTACACAGGGCCCTATTAGGGTCACCCTCATTCATCAGCCCGCAGATGGGCGACTGGTTCTTCTTGATCGGGTCCGGATGGTAAGATCTCTAGTACAAGCTCGGCAAGAGGAATCTCGGCTTCGGTTTGGGAGGTAGGAGGGGCTTCGACTTCTTATGTTATAGGCACTTCGGGGGCGGGGTAGGAGCCTCAAGCCGTAACTCCTCGAGAATTGGGGACATGGGAACAACAGATATGGGTTCGGGATCCTAAATTTACTCCGGATGAGGGGCGAGTAGAGCAACAGCTTCGTCCTCCGAGAGCTCCCCTTTGCAGAATTGGATGGCTACGTGGACTGGACCCATGTCCACCCCAGACATCATCATTGGAATGATTTTAGCACAGTCACCGACCCCTTCAAGCTTGGCATTCTTCAGCTCATCTTATAGTTGGGCCTCTCGGTTTTTTCAGGTCCTCCCGAGCCTGATCCCTTTATTTGATTGTCGCCTTGAGCTTAGAATTCGATCTTGCGGCCTCCCACCTCAGTAGTTTGGCTTCCTCCTCGGTGGCCTCCATTTTCTTCTTCTCAATGGCGGAGGCATTGCAGAAGGAATCATTCAATGCGATGGCCTCGGCCAAGGCCTGTCTAAGCATTTGTTTTTCTTTCTCTTTCCTGGCCAGCTCGGTCTCGGCCTGTCTAAGATCTTTTTCCTTCCTGATCAGCTCGACCTCCCGCTCCGTAATCTGAGTTTGGAGCCTCTTCATTTGGCCCCCCTCGGACAACAGACTCATCAACAAGTCCTTGTTCCGAGCCATTACATAGCCATCTGCAAGAGAGAAAGAAAATGTTAGAATTCATCAGCACACATGGAACGAAAACAGAGAAGAATTTTTACCTCGATGACTCGGGTAGAGAATTTGGAAATCACTTCCTCGGGGGAGATGTCCTCGAATTTTGGGATCCGCTCGGGGGGGTACTATCTCTGCCAGCAAATTAATCGTAGGCACTATATGGGATGTCGCATCCCGGAACTTCTCACTAAGGTCATCCACCTCCAGCACTACCCCTCATTTCCCGGTCTTGGGAGGAGCCTCAGCAGTTCGTCTCTCCCTCCGAGCAGCAGACTTCGTGGTAAAAGGTTGCTCTTTTTCTTCCTCCTCTTGAAGCTCGACTACTTCTTCTCCGAGCACACATGGGCGTTTACTTGCAGGCCTGGATTAGGTAGGAGATGGTTGGACCTTTGGGCTCGGTGCCGCCTCTGTGAGAGTAGTTTGAGGAAGTGCCACTGAGCGAGCAATCAATTTGCTTTTCCCTTAGCCTCCGTAGGAATCGGAGTAGTCAACCGCCGCCAAGAACTTCCGGCTTCACCCTGACCAGTCCTATTGGTCAGACCCTTGATCTGCCCTAGGTATTTGGCCGGTTTCGTCATTCCTGCAGAATATAAGGTAGAGAGCATGGTCAGCTTCTAAATACGGGTGACTTCATTCATGTTTGAGCTGAGCACAAGGGATTTTTCAGAAGGTTAGATGGTGTGGACGCTGGAATTCGGTCGAGGTCCACAATCAGAATTTGTAGGTTGGGGCATTAGCGATCCTGCAAGACAAAGGTAGAGTGAACGAGAGCAGACTACCCACCAGTGTGGTGGGTGCCGGGGGCTCTCCGACACCCAAGTCAGTAATCTGAAATGAGCAGTAAATATGTAAATGTGAAAAGCAAGGTTTGAAGTTACCTTGACCTCTCTGGGTGGCTGTGAGGGCGGTGATATGTGTCTGTGGGAGTGGGGGGCTCAGAGAGCTTGAGTGAGAGAGAGCATAAGCTAGTAAGAGAGAAGTGAAGAGAGTCGAGAAGCCCTCCCACACTCCATGAAATATGCTTTATTTTATAGGTGGAGAAAGATGAATTCTCTGGTCTGCACATGGGAAATGGGTCCCCATAACATGCTTATTGTCTCTGCTTTCGGCGGGGAGAATATTTTGCATGTGGAGAGATATATTATTTGTTGGGGAAAAGAGAGAAGCGGTTAAAGGGTTTGTCCTTTTGTTTTTGTAAAGGCTTTAGAGTTTGATGGGCTGGGTTATCTTTTTTGGGCCTCACCTGGTGTTGGGTTCAAAGTGAAAGGACGGTTTTACCCTTGGACCAAATTTGGCCCATACAGTTTGTCCCCTACTCTCTAAGTCAAGAAGTTCTTGATTTAGAGAGTATTTTATACGTGTCGAACGAAACAAGATGTAAGAGTACCTGTTAAGAATGCATAGTTCATGTTACATACGACAGAGAGAATTCAATGTCTTTTGGACTAAGAGTAGTCCAAGTCTTCAACTTGGCTTGACATTTAGCCATGGGTAATGTCCCCGGTCGACTAAACCAGATGAAAGTTCAGGAAAATCTCCATACTACTGGTCAAGGATCATTGGAGTCTTCAAAATTTTCTAGACCAGATGAATGTTACTTGTTAAACTTGACTCTACATGAGTCCATTGGGGATGTCCCTGGTCGACTAAACCAGATGAAGGTTAGGATAATCCATATACTATGGGTCAAAGGACCAGGGGAATTTACAATGTTGTCGGAGCAGATGAAGTGCCAGGTCTTCAACTTGACTCTACATGAGCCAATTGGGGATATCCCCAGTCGACTGAACCAGATGAAGGTCAGGATAATCCCTATACTACGGGTCAAATGACCAGGGGAATCTATAATGTCGTCTGACTAGATGAAGGCCAGGTCTTCAACTTGACTCTATATGAGCCAATGGGGGATGTCCCCAGTCGACTGAACCAGATGAAGGCCATGATACTCCCCATATTATGGGTCAAATGACCAGGGGAATTTACAATGTCGCCTGGACCATATGAAGGCCAGGTCTTCAACTTGACTCTACATGAGCCAATGAGGGATGTCCCCAGTCGACTGAACCAGATGAAGGTCAGGATACTCCCCATACTACGGGTCAAAGGACCAGGGGAATCTATAATGTCGTCTGACCAGATGAAGGCCATGTCTTCAACTTGACTCTATATGAGCCAATGGGGGATGTCCCCAGTCGACTGAACCAGATAAAGGTCAGGATACTCCCCATACTATGGGTCAAATGACCAGGGGAATTTACAATGTCGCCTGGACCAGATGAAGGCCATGTCTTCAACTTGACTCTATATGAGCCAATGAGGGATGTCCCCAGTCGACTGAACCAGATGAAGGTCATGATACTCCCCATACTATGGGTCAAATGACCAGGGGAATTTACAATGTCGCCTGGACCAGATGAAGGCCAGGTCTTTAACTTGACTCTACATGAGCCAATGAGGGATGTCCCCAGTCGACTGAACCAGATGAAGGTCAGGATACTCCCCATACTATGGGTCAAATGACCAGGGGAATTTACAATGTCGCATGGACCAGATGAATATCTATCAAGGTCATTACTCATTCACTTGATGAGGATTAATGAGACTACGGTCGAATAGACTTGTCAAATGGACTTGATGAAAGTCCAAAGAATTCATCACTTACTCTCCTGATGAAGGTCCATGAGACTACTGTTGAGTGAACATATCGTATGGACTTGATAAAAGTCAATCAATGTTATCACTTACTATACTAGACCTAAAGAAGGTTTAGGATGCTACAATGGAATGAACTTGATAAAAGTCATCACTCATCACTCTTCTATGAGACTACCGTCGACTGGACTCGTCGAATGGGCTTGATGAAATTCCAAGGAAATCATTACTCATTATACTAGACCTGAAGAAGGTCTATGATGCTACAATTGAATGAACTTGATGAAAGACATTACTTTTCTCTCTTCTATGAGACTACTGTCGACTGGACTTGTCGAATGGAGTTGACGAAGGTCCAAGAAGCTACGGTCGAATGAACCTGATGAAGGTCCATGAAGAAACGATTGAATGAACTTGATGTAAGTCCAACTGAATCTTCATTCTACCTGACCATGAGACCATTGTCGAATGGACCTGACAAAGGTCCATGAGACGCGGTCGTATGAACATAATAAATGTCTATGTGAATTTTCATTCTACCTCTCCATGAGACTACGGTTGAATGAACCTGTAGTATGGACTTAATAAATGTCTATCAAGGTCATCACTTACTATACTAGACCTGAAGAAGGTCTAGGATGCTACAATGGAATGAACTTGATGAAAGTCATCACTCCTCACTCTTCTATGAGACTATTGTCGACTGGACTTGATGGAAGTCCAATGAGGTCATTACTCACTATTCTAGACTTGATGAAGGTCCATGAGACTATGGTAGAATGAACTTGAAGAATATATGTCAAGTTCATCACTCTTCACACTTCTACAATATTACTGTCGAATGGAGTTTGTCGAATGGACTTGATGAAGGTCAAAGGTCATCACTTACTATACTAGACCTGAAGAAGGCCCATGTCGAATGAACTTGATGCAAGTCATATAGAATTTCCATACTACCTAAAGGTTAGTCGATTGGACCTAAATGAGGTCCAAGAAAATTTTCATTCTACCTGACCTGATGAAGGTCAGGAGACTACTGTCGAATGAACCTAATGAAGGTTCATGATAATCTCCATACGTAGTGTGGAGACGATTATGTTCATATGTAGTATGGAAGAGATGGATGCCTATCAAGGTCATTACTAATTATACAAGACCTGACCAAGATCAATGATACTATAATATAATGGACTTTAATGAAAGTCACATAAATTTTCCATACTACCTAACCTGATAAAGGTTGGTCGATTGGACCTAAAGGAGATCCAAGAGAGTTCTTCATACTACTAGGTATGATAAAAGACTCCATATGTAGTATGAAGTTGGCAATATTAAATCAATGTAGCATGGAGATGATGACTAACCTTTGATTTAGTCTGGAGAAGTTGATAATCATTCCAAGTAGTCTATGAGAGATGAGAGTTTTCCATGTAGCCTGAAGTTGATAGCCATCCACCTTGTAGTATGGATAATAGTATGAACTAGATGTTTTATCATCCCATAAATGTCAAATGGAACAATTGATCAAATAAAACTTTATACTAGTCATGTTTAATAGCACTACCCCTTGATGTCAACCTACATCCAATCGAATGGACTCCTATTTATTAGTCCAAATAGAGGCTAAAAGCCAGCCTAGCTATGCCACCAACCAACCGAAAAGCAAATAAAAAGCCCAGGGTCATGACTCATGCGACAAGAAGAAGAATGGTGACAGAAAAGCAAATATTAGTCCCGCTTGTGATATTAACATGTGGAAGAATCCACTTGTCGAATGGGCAATTTTTCATGTAGCGTGGGGCTCTATTTTTAAATGAGAGGCTATGGATTTTGTAGTGTGGTAGTGTGGGGAAATGTGGTGTGTGGCAATTTATGCCAGCTACTTGCTTGTTGGCTTTTAATGAACAAAGTTTGAGAACTAATATATAATTTATACATGGCCCACTCTCTATTTTTGTTTTAGTCAAAATTATGGGGCTGCTTTCTTATTTTCTTCTTTCATTACTTCACTTTCTCTTTTGAAATTGGCCCCACCTTGCTTTCCTCTTATTATTCTTATTTTGGTAAAAGCTTTTTTTTTTCTTCTCTCTTTTATCACGCCAATGTCCTTTTCTTTAGTCAAACAACAAAGAAAATTCGGGCCCACCTTACTTTTTTTTTTCTTTTCATCTCAAGTGGACCATTTTTTTTTTTGGTTGTAGCTTAGAGTAGTTGGTCTTACTTTATCCCAACTATTTGTGACTTATGAGGTTCCTTTCGTAGAGTGAAACTTTTCTTTGCACCCACGTGTAGCTTGATGGAATGAATCTAGAGCATTGGGTACCTTTAGCTTTGGATTGCTTGCCATTTTTTTTTTTGGAGCCGACAATTTTTTTTTTTTTTTGCCTCTTCGTGGATCATTTTGGCCTAGCTTTCAAATTTTTTTTTTTTTACAATCTGCATACGACTATGGACTACTTGTGGCAGAGTGCTTCATGCAAGTGTAGACTGGCAACTTCGCATGTAAACTGTGGTTGTTTTCAGCTTATTTCTTGTGTAAAAGACCATAATTGGCTTAGACAGTGGATTTTCACTTTCCATATTCTTGAATGCTTCTAAGAAATTGGGTTGATAAGATAGTTGAAAAGAGTTGCAGCCTCACGCCTTTGAGTGGCATCGGGTCTGGTGTCTGTTGCTCGAAGTCATGGATAGTTACGTTTGTAAGGATGATAGACTGAAAGATATTTGTTTGCTATGAATCGCTAAGGCCCCATGGTGGGCGCCAAATTGTGGACGCTGGAATTCGGTCGAGGTCCACAATCAGAATTTGTAGGTTGGGGCATTAGCGATCCTGCAAGACAAAGGTAGAGTGAACAGAAGCAGACTACCCACCGGTGTGGTGGGTGTCGGGGGCACTCCGACGCCCAAGTCAGTAGTCTGAAATGAGCAGTAAATATATAAATGTGAAAAGCAAGGTTTGAAGTTACCTTGACCTCTCTGGGTGGCCGTGAGGGCGGTGATATGTGTCTGTGGGAGTGGGGGGCTCAGAGAGCTTGAGTGAGAGAGAGCATAAGCTAGTAAGAGAGAAGTGAAGAGAGTCGAGAAGCCCCCCCACACTCCATGAAATATGCTTCATTTTATAGGTGGAAAAAGATGAATTCTCTGGTCTGCACATGGGAAATGGGTCCCCATAACATGCTTATTGTCTCTGCTTTCGGCGGGGAGAATATTTTGCATGTGGAGAGATATATTATTTGTTGGGGAAAAGAGAGAAGCGGTTAAAGGGTTTGTCCTTTTGTTTTTGTAAAGGCTTTAGAGTTTGATGGGCTGGGTTATCTTTTTTGGGCCTCACCTGGTGTTGGGTTCAAAGTGAAAGGACGGTTTTACCCTTGGACCAAATTTGGCTCATACAGATGGTAGCTACCTAATTGACCTAGAGCCTGCGGAGGTGTGTTCTGGATAAGGCCTGATTCTACAAATGCAGCATCATTGACGATTTTCCTCCAAAGGCCAGCAAAATTCCGAGCCCTTTTAATCCTGGTCCGGACCTCATGGCTGACTTTGGGAGGATCTCTCTGATGAGTGGTAAATGTATCACTATTTCCCACTCATTTGACATAATATTTTGTATAGTTTCTTGAGTTTTATGAATATTTTGATGTGTTTTGTGTTATTTTGTAGATAAATAAAGTTTCAGGACATTCTAGATGTGATTTGGGGCCAAAACAGTGAAAAAGAACACAAAAGGGCATTTTGGTCATTTGGCGCATCGCGAGGCGCAGGCTGCGTCGCGACGCCTAACGTGCGCCGCACCATGCTAACGTGCGCTGGGGACACATATCAGAATCTGAGAAGTTTGACTTTTCTAACGTGGGCCGAACTTTCCTAATGTGCGCCGTGCCACGTGTCACCATCACAGCCGATCTGCTAATGTGTGTCATGCCACGTGTCATCATCCTATGGTGCCGATAATCGCCATCGCCACCTGTCGACATGTGTCATCCTGCGTGTCAGCCACATCATCATCCACGTCAGCAGAAGACAGAGTCAACCTGCTTGTCAGCCACGTTATCATCAGCCAATCACAGCGTGCCACGTGTCGTAATTCTATGGTGCCGACAATCAATTTCGCCACGTGTCGCCATGTCAGCTCAATTATTGACTCATTTATCCGAATTGCCACGTGTCAGATAAGAATCTGAAATGGATGAATCAGAGCTTGACACGTCAGCGCGTCGTGACGCAAGAAGAAACGTGCGCGTCGCGACGCGTGGCACTTATTGACGCCTATAAATAAAGCTCGAAATTTCAATTTTAGATGTACCTTCCTCTCTGAATTCTCTGATGTAAATATGGAGTTTTCTATCTAGTTTCTTTTAAATTTTAGTTTTGTAATTAATTTTAATTACGTTCTGTAAAAATAGTAATTTACTTTCTTTACTTTTACAGTTTTTACTATTCAACATGAGGAGGTAACTTCCCCCTGCTAGGGTGAAAAGTAATTTTTTTACTATTGCTATTTAGATTAATCTCCCTTAAATATAATATATTCACTATTTAAAATTTGACTTAATGAGGATACCGCTATATTGGTCGGTTGGTAATTCATTTTAAACTGGTTTAAACCTGACTAAGCAAGAATACCGCCAGATTGGTCGGTTGGTAATTAAATTTTCTTACTGCCTATATGGCAGGTTTATTTTGGTTCCGCCTTTATGGTTGGTTGGACTTAATTTGACTTAATCAGGTTACCGCCTATATGGCTGGTTGGTAAAATAATCACAAGTTAATATATTATATTAAAGGAGATATCTAAATAGTAAATAGTAAAAATTGATCATTTTACCTTAGCATTTTATTTTATTTACTTTTCATCTTTTACTTTACCGCAATTACTTTTCAGCATTTTTACTTTATTTTTTTTATTTTACTAGCCCTAGTTATGTGTCGTAACTAAGTTAGTTATATGGGGTTGTGATGAATTCTAATATCACCGGTTTATAAGGGATTATTTTATAGTTTGGGTAATTTAAAGGTTTACTTATTAAGTCTTAAGCTTAATTCGTCTTGTTAATTGGCCACTAATAAGATTGATCTGGTAAATCTAAAATAAACTTGACAAAGGAATTTTAGGTTCCAGCCTTAGACTTAATAGTCCACGATCTTCCTTGAGGATAAATAACCCTTTAATAGATTTCCTTACGAGATAGACATATACCTGTCGGACGGGGGTAGCCATAATTGGAACTTAATCTTAATGAATCCATGTAATTTGGTTGACATAGACATATGGTTCAATTGGGTTATACTTGGTATTTGCGTCTGACCATCGACAGAGGCTTTCGCATAATTTCGTGTTCCAGGTTAGTAAACCGATTTATCACACAAACATGAAATAACCACTTCATCTTTTAAAAGATATTAGAAAGATTCACAACCCTAGATAGTTTCCTAATATTGAATTTTCTTAACCTACTTTCGTATAATTTTATTTACTTGTTTTTAAATTTAAAATCATCACAATTTCAAATGAATCAATCAACCTATTAGATACTAGTAATTATTTGACCTCATAAAATTAATAGATTAGGTATTAAGTCTTCGTGGGATCGATACTTTTTATACTACTTGAACGATACGTGCGATTGCGTTATACACGTGTGATTACGCACCGGTCACTCACTAGCAGGCTGAAAAGGTTTGGGAAGTTAGTATTTTTTTTTCATAAATTAAGAAAAGAAACTAAGGGCTCGGGTCCTCACCTCCTGCTGAGAAGACACCTGAGACGTCTATCTCTCCAGAACCTTTGAAGTTCTTGTTAGTCTGGGGGAGCTCGGTAATGAGGGCGGGGACGTCGGCGTAAGAGGAGAGGTAGTACCAACCGTGGTGGGATTTCGGGTTGGCCTTCAACTTATATAGTCTTTGCAGCTCCACAAAGGTCGGCTCTCGAAGGCCCGCTCGGTGCCATATTACATGAAGACCGACCAATATCCGCCAGCTATTTAGATTTAGTTGGCAGGGGGAAACTTCCATCATACCGAGCATCCTCGCAAAATAAGACTGGATGGTAGCCGTAGACCGCACTCGAATAAGGAAGGAAAAAGGGCCACAGAGCTAGACTCGGGCTGACTTACGTGTTCGGTAAGGCCCGAGACCTCAAGTGCTATGTCTATGGGAATCTCATACTGGCGGCGGAGAATGCTCAGAGCGTCTTCCGTGATGATTGAATGACGGTCCATGTCTAAGGATGACCAGTCTAATTCGCCCGGTTCAGGATATTTCGAGGGAATTCGATGGTGGTAAGTATCATTTTCCTCTTGGGAAGGGGTTGGAGTAGTGTCTAATTCTTCCAAGCGGCCGAGCTTGAGGAAGCCTCTTCAGTACGAGGAGGTTGGGGGTTTGTGGGCCGAGCTGAGGACGATTCGACGTCAGACATTTCTAGCAATGGCAGGGTCCGAGAAGGGCGGTTAGAAATCAGTTTGGGAGCACCACAGACTCAAAGGCTATCCTAACTTCCGGGAACCTAGGCCTAAAATCTCTAAACTTACTAGCAATGGCCACAAACAGTAAGTCTCTTCCTCAAACATCAAACAAAACACACGACAAACAGCAAACACAGAAAACCCGAAACTCAAACACCCTAACCCACAACCCATCATTCAACCAAGAAGCACATGCATCCTACATCACCCAACCAACCCGAAACACACATTTGCAGCAAAGAATGAGGGATGAACATGATAGAAAAAATGAAGAGCAAGTGATGATGAATACATGAACTTTCACAGGCAGCAAGTGATCACAGAGAGTTTTAGTAATTGAAAAGAAGAAAGTCGAGCAGAAAGCCTACTTGATCCAAGATGATGTATCGACGGTTGATCTGGTCGGTCTTGGAGTTTGCTGATCTCAGGTAAAGGAGGAATGAGTCTCTTGCGCTTCAGAGGTGCTGATTTTTGTAAAAGAAAGAAAGGAGTGTTGCTTCCCATTTTTATAAACAGCGCGGGGCATTTTTGGCCGATGGATCAAAGAGAAGCCTCAGATGTGCACACGTGTCACTTTCAAGCTCCATCTACTTAGATTGTGATGAACGGCTGAGATTGGAAACCATTCGGCTGTTTCTTGAACGATTGATTGCTTTGATTTTTGGCGGGAGAATCACAGATGCTTGACAAGTGCCGCATTCAGATTAAACCCTATAAGTGATTTGATGGACATTTAAGAGGTTATTATGCTTTATGATTTCCAAGGGACGGCTACCAGAAGGGTAAATTGGGTATTTGCTTCAAGACAGAGGATCATTTGGACGAATATCAGAACTCTCGGTGACCGAGCACAGGAAGATGACATGGACGACCTGATTGACAGCCGAGGTAATTTTCTTTGTGGCTCCTTGAGCCGACCACCGACTGGCTGATCAGTATACACATGACTTAGTAGTTCCCGGTACCAACTCGTTCAACTCGTTGAAATTGAGAACTATGGGACATATGTTGATGGTGTTTTTTGTGACTAAGTATTTGAACAGTACGACAAGGGCAGAGATAGACTTTCACATTTGGAAGGATGAATGTTCTGAGGGTATTGGTTACTCTTCGACCAGGCGTAATTTTTGGACCCGGCTCCCCGAATCTGACCGACCAGAGGACACAGCATGGTACGGCTCGTTGAGACCGACCACTTTAGCCCGGTAGTTCGGCTCGTCAGTATCTTTCTTTTTGAGTCGTGAGAATGAGCTCGGACATTTCAGGTCAGGTCGGAAGTAGTTGGCATAGTACGGCTCGTTGTCTAGCCATCATCATGACACCCGACATGTGATCGGGACTATTTGGACTTTTCCCTCTGACATGTACCACCGTATGAGAGATCTTTACAGGCTGGCATCATAATGGTAAAGTGTGGCACTGTAGAAAACAGAGTGATGTGACATGGAGTCAGATGGCAGGCTCGCTTTCGGAGAGGCAGTTGGGGCAGAGATCCCGTCAATCAGCCGGAGATTCACGTGGCTGACGTCGTGAAAATATGAGAACAGTGTTGTATTTCTCTTAGTATATAAAGGGAGTGTAGTCTCGTTTGTACAGGTTGGTTGAAATAAGTCTCATTCAAAGTACTTGTAAAAACACGGTAAAAAGGCAAACATCTCAGTGATATTAGACCACCTTTGAAAACAGGTCGGCCGAGCTCGGTTTGGCAATAAAATCAACACTCTACTTTGTTCTCGTGGACGTAGGTTGGATTTATTCCGCCGAACCACGTAAACCCTCTCGTCGATTTTGTATTTATCTTGTTTTTTGTTAAATTTGCTTTTGGTCCCCCATAATCAAACAAATTCACGGTTGAAGGAGGATTATCCCGAGAGCGTTATCCTGAAACTGCCCCTAAAATGAAAATCACCCGTCAACAATATATATATAAAAAAAAAAAAATTATCACTCAGAATTCAAATCTTAAAAAGTAAGGAGATAAAATATATATGGCATTATCCATCTTCAAACCTTTGCTTTGACGACGAACTATAAAGCTAATAGGGTGTAAATCTTATTACTACTTGAACTTTTTATTATTTTCAATAAATAAGTATTTGTTGATTGAAATTAGAAATATGAATTTGACAGGATAATAATTTTCTTAAAGGCGCGATTTCGTTTTCTTTTAAAAGATGTTTCCTCTTATTGAAAATCTTTCTCATGATATAATAGAGAGTGATGGTAGTGAATTAAATAATACCAATCAAAGAACACTCATTAAGATGAAATATGATGATATAAAACAAAACAAAACAAAAACAAAAAAATTCTAAATGAATTCTGATATATTTTGCCATGAATGCATATGTATTAAATAGAGGCATTTGTATTTGAATCAAAGTGACATACCTTTTGTCATTTGTTCTATTCAAACAGTCACAAAACAGTTATGTCTTAATAACTGTTGTGTCAATAGTTGCAAAGTCAAAATTAACTGTTAAAATAATTATGTTTGAATTTTAAATAATAAATATTATCATGATGCGTTGCCAACCCTGATAAATTACCGAAACAATAAATATTAAAAAATTAATATTATTGAAAATTACCAACAATATTATTCAGAAAATATAATGTAGTTGTGACTACAATTTAATGAAACATCGATAAATAAAATAAGAGGGAGACAAATTGAAGAAAAATAGAAAAAAAAATTATAGTTTTTTTTTTTAAAGTTTATCTTATAATAGACGAATAAATGTTGAAAGTTTCAAACGTCACAATTTGTGCATAACATACATAACTAAGGTAATAGATAAATTTTGCCAAAAAAAGTAATAGATAAATTATGTGACATAAAGTCACAATAGGCATTGAGTTTGGTAACCTTAAAAGCTAGTGTATAGTCGTACACGTTAGCGTTTAAACGCTAGTCCAAACATATATTTAACACTAGCATTCATTATATTTTATACTCTCAAAAAATTAAACCGCATGAATATGATATTTTTCCATGCTAATTTATACTCTTGCTGTAGGTGCAGAAGTAGGTCTGCAATTAGCGACATGTGTCGACGTAAGAAAGAATCTTCCTCAGCACACTTCTTTAGTGGAACTGTTGTAAACAATCAAAGGTCCACCAGAAAGATGACACATATCATCGTACTATCGTACTAGTAGACATGAGAGCTCATGGATCATCCCCATAACTTAAATGATTTCGAATGAGAACTTCATTTCGGAATAAGTTGACCCGGAAGTCCAAAAGCCTCCGAAGTGATTTAGAAATAAATCTAGGCCGAACTAAACCAACTCCGGAATAGTTTCACATCGGAAGTCCTAAAAGCATATCGAAAGTACTCCGGACTTAAACCGGAATACTCCAGAATGCTCCGGAGTAACTCAGAATGCCTTAGAAAGAATGATGTCACATATATCTCTCTGCCTGATATTTCCATGATGTCATATATATCTCTGTCCAAGATTATTGAGCTCTTATAGTAATCCATTTATCTCAGGATGAAAGATTAATTAAACATGCATACTGACATATGTATTGCCACATAATATTCCAAAATGCACAATGAGAGGTGTAAATCATGCAGACCAGTAATCATCTCATCATTGGACACCTCCACCTGAAAATTCCCTATATAAGCCAATATGCTAATGAGCTTGAAGAAAAAGATGATCTTTTGGGGAAATTCATAGAGAAAAACTGTGACATCCCCCTCTAGGAGATGCTACCAGCAGGGAATAGACCAACCTATCCCTCTGAGCCTCTGACTTTCTAACTATGATCAATATTTCTAATCTTATCTCAAACATATACTTATGCATATAGACCATTACCCAACTCAATAATATGGAATACATAACAAATAACCATAACTGTGTACTCAATACATTACATTTTATAATCCTGACATAGACGTTCTTAACTCTTACACACACAAAATTTACTATACATATATCTGACACACGACTTCCCTTTGACTCTGACTGAACTGTACCACTGTACTCGACTTATTGGACTCAACGCCCTAGTGATTGCCATCAGTATCCATCCTCTCGAGCTCGTCCCCCGGGTGTACCTGCAAAACAGAGAAATTGGGAGTGAGGGGGTTAGATTGTTTGAACGACCTAGTAAGTAGACAGTTGAAAACGAAACTGAAATGCTTTATAAAAATTCAGTGTTCTAAAACCGAAATCATCTAACTGAAATTATCCTTTCTGAAAACTATTTTCTATCTGTGAAACTCTGTGTAAAACTAATTTTTGTGTAAAACTCTTTCTTTTCTGAAAACATATCTCTTTCTGAAAAACCTTTTTGAAAATCTTTCTTTCTGTAAAACTCTGTTATATTATGTAAAACTGAGTTCTCTTGAAAACTCTTTCATAAAACTTATCATTTCTGAAAATCATATCTTTAAAAATCTTGTTTCTGAAAATCTGTCTCTGTAAATCTGGACGTATGAGGGCGTTACGTCTCTTCGTCCCCACATACGTCTAATCTGGTGGTCTTGGGGCGTTACGCCTCGCTGTCCCCCAAGCCACTAAACTGGAGCCGTGGGTGCGGATCTATGCTACCCTCCTGACTTTGAATCTGGGGTCTATGAGGGTTACGTCTCGCCATCCCCCTAGCCCGGAATCTGGGATCTATGGGCATCTGTCATCCCTAGTCATGAACTACATGTGCACATGTTCTTTGAGTCCGTCAATTCCATATCTGTGTCAAGTTACAACTGAGGTGGGTTTTCCCCCATGCCTCGAAAAATCATAAAACCATGCTTTTTAAATCAAAGATTTCTAAAACATTTCTCAAAGAATTTTTATTCATAAATCATCTGAATTATACTTGGCTAACGCCCTATGTGCTGAAAAGTAAATCTTTAAATCAAAATCAATAAGTAGGAAATAATTTGAGAAAAAATGGTCCACTCACATATTTGGAATCTGGCTGGCATTACTTTGTTTCACCGAAAGAAATTGCGATTCCTGCCAAAAAGCTCAAATCACTTGATTTCCTTCACGTTTTAAGTCTTCTAAGCTTGATATTCCTCTTTCTAGCTTGTTGTGGTTTGATTTGCATTATTTTCTTTTTAGTTTTGGTAAGAAAATGGCTTCCTTTCTTTTCTCCCCTTATTTCTTCCTTCTTCTCTCTTTTCACGGTTTCTCTCATTCTTTAATGCTAAGGATGATTGAATAGTGTCCTATTTTTATACTAGAGGCTGTTTATAAAATGACTAAATTGAAAAAAAAAATCAGAAACTTTGAGAATTCTCTAGATTGGTCCTCAAGTACTATTCATCCAAATTTTTGAGTTGCATTATTGACCTATTTCTGGTTCCAATCTAGAAAAATATCCAATATGGAAGTTGTAGGTTTCGGTCTTAGATTTCCGAAAATATAAAATTCATAAAACTCGGAGTTCATATGAAAAAGTTACGATCCAAATACCATAGACTGTCCGTATTAGATTCATTGAATAACTTATGTACCGAAACTACAAGAAATTTACCGAATGTCCCAAAAATCATTTCATAAGCATATACATGCTTGAATATGATTTACACCATGTATTATGCCATCCATATCTTAGTAGTCATCGAGATTACCGGGGTGTTATAAATTCTCCCCCCTTAAATAGGATTCGTCTTCGAATCCATTCTGATGTTGAACTTCTTAGGTCCGTCTTGGTTTGAAGACATCTAGTCTCTGCTGTTGTTATCTTCCTTACTTCTTTCCTACTATTTGCTCGAGAATTCAGTATTATGACTTTTGAAAATCTCTTATTCTGATATACTTTATTCGATTCTTATAGTTGAATACTTAATCCTTTGGAAGTTCATTCAGCAACCATTTTCTAGTGTGAAAACTAAGTCTGTACAATATATGTATTCCTTCACAGAACTTATTATCCATAAAATTTATCTATCTCTTATTCTATACTTCATGACGTCCCCGATAGGGTGTACTGGAAGTACTCAATCTCTTATTGTCCAAACTTAAATTCTTCTTAACTAGTGTCCAGGTGAATCACCCATTCCTAGATGGTCACTCACCTCATTATTGCTTCCACCCAAGCACACTTAACTTGTAAAGTCCTAACTGTATTCGATGTATAAGTGCTAATGTGGTCGTACCTACAACTACTCAAGTTAAATTATTAGTCCTCATTAACAGTACTTAATCTATATGGAAATTATACCAATCCGCTCACTTAAGAAGCACATTCGTACCTAAGTCATACTGATGTCATGTGATCTCACTGAATACACATATGAATTCTTCCCAGATAGTGCTCCCACGTATCTAAGGGCATTTTTGTCTTCTATAGCTAGATTCTTTTACGTTATGTTTTAACCCCGGGGTAAATGTATAAAAAAGTAATCTATGTCGCTATTAAAATGATCGTATTTGATTCTTCCTTAGTTCCACCTACTCGATCCGACTTTAGCATTCATTTTCCTAGTTTATCTATTTAACTCTCTCTTTTTCTTTGCTAAGTTTCAACTGCTTATCAGTTCTGTCTTTCAAGTTCTTGCATCTCTATTTATCTCAGGCTTAGGATCCTGTGGTACATGATCACGCTCTTATATGCTCTAAGTTTACTATCACCGTGTTCTGATATCTCTTAAATCCAAGATATTAATCTTTACTGTTAACGTGGACACTTGCGACTCGTTCTGGTTAATGTTCATACTCTTTCGTACCTTCAAATTCGTTGCTAATGTAACTCTGGCTAACAATCTTTCACACTGACCTATTTCTTGTGCCTGGTTATCCCACTTTCACTTATTCTTATAGTCTTATTTTGTCAAGTGTTGTCATGGTCTCAACAATATCTGTATACTTAGTTTCCATTGGCCGTCTTACGTTTTACCCCAATAAATTCGTTTCAAGTCATCCTAAGCATTATTTGTAGTAGTGCGTTGTGAAGGGAACATACGGTTATACTTGTCATCTTCCTTCTGTTTCCTATCTAATGGAATTACAGTCTTATTTCGTTACTGATATAGGCATTCCTAATCATTCCGTAGTACTACTAAACTTAACCATCGAGAGTCTATATTAACACTTATGATCTTTTGTCATTATTTATCTAATATCTTTTTCTGTTGTCATCTTACCTCGATAGTTTCACCTCAAACCTTTTACTTAACGTTCCTTTCGTCTTCTTCCCTACTCTATTCTATACCTAGAACTTTTGTGAACTATGTCTCTTTCTTTCTATCCGATGGGTATTCTCCTTTAAGGGTTCTTTGTCACACTTTGTGGAATACTATAATACATCACATATTTATTTATTTCTGGGAATATCATTGGGACGAATACCGCGGTTCTTCATTATTGTTTTCGTTTAACGAGGGTGGAGAGGGTGGGGCTGATCTTGAAATCCTTTTCGATCGTAATGGTCTCACTAACTATACGTGTTACAATTGCACATGATACTCGTTCATAATTCTAGGATTTCCTTATTTACATGTCTAATATTGGCTCCAATACTAAGGTATTACTACTAGGAACTTATCTGAATTACCCTCTTTCAACCTTATTCGTGATTCATTTCTGACTATTGATCATACTATCATTTATTGAGAACCTCCTTAAGGTTCATGCCCTCCCAAAATTCTGCCATACTCTTTTTTTATTCTTCCTACTTATCTCGGTTTCTTAAACCTATTAAGTCTTTACTTCTCTAGAAACTTCGTATTTCACTACAAGTCATGGTATCACTATCGAACCTTTTGGTTTGGGTGTTGCTCTCTTACTAATTCTTCCCTTTTATTCATGTGGGAAGCTCTTTATAAGTCATATATCTTACTCATGGGGGTCGTTATCTGTGTTGTTTATTTTGGTTCCTTACTCTTTTGAGCCTTTACTTCCTTGTTACCTCTCGCATCCTTCTTTATTATTCCCATATCCTACCTCTTGACTCTAAACCGTGCTACCGAGGTTAGTGGTGATTCGTTCCAATGGGCTACTTTCTAAATCCCTGCTTGCTGCTCTTGCTATAGGCTACATCTATGTCTTTTAATCTTATTGTCTGTACTGGTACTCTTGTTAACTCCCAGTATCTCTAATCTCATCTGTCCTGTTAAAATCACATGGATTTCTACTGGTATTGGTATGATATATGGGTTCTTACTGGTACTGCAAACTTCTAATCCTGATTTATGTCGGGTTCTTTCGTTTCTAGCCTTAGAAGCCTCATTGGCCTCTTTCTGGGTGAACCATTTCTTGAGGTTCGCTATCTCTACCTCATAATATAGCATTATGGGTACTGAGCTTTCGTACGGTCTCTATCTATGCTGGTAAATGATAGGACAAGCATTTTACATATGAATTGATGTCGATGTTATTGTTCTGGTATACTATGCCCTGGTAGAGTCTATTACTCATGTGAGATTGGTATGAGATAGAATCTATCAGGACTGTTCTCTTAACCGGTACCACTGAGATGTTAGAATCTGGGTAGATCAGAGCCTTATCTTTATCGAGTTTCTTAGTTAAGGCAGTTAATAATCTTTCCTTACGACTTTCATTTTATTTACTTACGAGCCTGGATTTGGGTGTCTAGAATCTTTATGTCCTTTTTGGTATCTCTAATCTATTGGAAACTTCTACAACAAATCTTGGTTTCTTGATTCTTTTATTTTTTTGACTATTCTTCGTTAATTGAGGAATTTGCTATCCATACGAGATATTCAAAGGCTATTGGATCCGTTTGGAAGGATTTTCTGAGGAGGAAGGAATCTTACGAAAGGAAAAGGAAACTTACTTAGGTCTACTTGACATTTTACTCTTGTTCAGGCTTTTTCTATTCTCCTTATTACTATAGGTTTTGGCACTTTCTTATCTATCTGATTCTGTATCTCTATCTCTTATCGTCTCTGGTTGCTTAAGTATCTGTACCTTATTCTTTACTTTTCTTTTTAGCTTTCTCTTTTCTTTTCCTACTCCACTGGGTGCGTATCCTTAGAACTTTAATATCTATTCTCATAGCTTATCTTGAGCTTCTGTTACTTAACCAGAATAACTACAAAATATTTCTCTACCAGGACAAGGATTACGGTTGCTTTCATAAGGAAGAATATTTGAATAGCTTAGGAATTCTTAATAATCTATCTATGAGACTTAAGGACGTACTCGAGGATCAGATACTAGAGAGGTAGTGCCTCATATACTAGTACCCCTGGCATACTGCGTATACAAGACCCCAGCACTCTACCCACTGCAGTCACTGACTCCCTAGACCATGCTCTGCTATCATCTTTGTAACATCCCCTTCCAGGAGATGCTACCGGCAGGAAATAGACCAACCTATCCACCTGAGCCTGTGACTTTTTGACTATGATCAGTACTTCTAATCTTATCTCAAACATATACTTATACATATGAACCATTGCCCAACTCAATAATATGGAATACATAACAAATAACCATAATTGTGTACTCAATATATTACACTTTACAATCCTGACATAGACGTTCTTAACTCTTACACACACAAACTTTACTATACATATATCTGACACACGACATCCTTTTGACTCTGACTGAACTGTACCACTGTACTCGACTTAGTGGACTCAACACCCTAGTGACTGCCATCTGTATTCATCCTCTCGAGCTCGTCCTCCAAGTGTACCTGTAAAACAGAGAAATTGGGAGGGGGGGTTAGATCGTTTGAACGACCTAGTGAGTGGACAATTGAAAACGAAACTGAAATGCTTTTAAAAAAATTCAGTATCTAAAATCGAAATCATCTAACTGAATTTATCCTTTCTGAAAAATATTTTCTATCTGTGAAACTCTGAGGTTTTCTCTAAAACTGATTTCTGTCTAAAACTCTTTCTTTTCTAAAAATAGACCTCTTTCTAAAAAACCTTTCTTTATGTAAAACTATGTTATATTATGTAAAACTGAGTTCTCTTGAAAACTCTTTCATAAAACTTATCATTTCTGAAAACTCTTTCATAAAACTTATCATTTTTATGAAAATCATAACTTTAAAAATATTGTTTCTGAAAATTTGTCTCTGTAAATCTAGACGTATGAAGGAGTTACGTCTTGCCGTAACTTATCATTTCTGAAAATCATTACTTTAAAAATATTGTTTCTGAAAATTTGTCTCTGTAAATCTGGACGTATGAAGGCGTTACGTCTCGCCGTTTCCCCATATGTCTAATCTGGTGGTCTTGGGGCATTACGTCTCGCCGTCCCCAAGCCACTAAACTGGAGCGGGGGGTACGGATCTATGCTACCCTCCTGACTCTGAATCTGGGGTCTAGGGGGGTTACGTCTCACCGTCCCCTAACTCAGAGTTTGGGATCTAGGGGCATCTGTCATCCATAATCATGAACTACGTGTGCACACGTACTCTGAGTCCGTCAATTCCATATCTGTGTCAAGTTACAACTGAGATGAGTTTTCCCCATGCCTCCAAAAATCATAAAACCATGCTTTTTAAATCAAAAATTTCTAAAACATTTGTCAAATTAAAAGTAATTAGTACAATTCATTTTGAATATCACTTTTACCACACACTAACGTTTATTCCATATATTTATAACTTACCTTATACTCTTAATGTAATACTCTCTACTAAACTCATCGAAAGGATATGAATAACATATGTTTCATTAATTTTCCAACTTCAATCATATAGACCCCTCTCACATCTCTTAGAATTATTTTGCAATTAATTATTTTCACACATTTTTTCTATGACACGTCTAAGAGTTTTTTTTAAAAGATATTTTTTATGTACAGTATAATGATTTAAACCAAAGATTACACATCCATAAGATGTTGATGGAAGGGTTAGACTTATTAATTGCTCTCGCGATATTTAAGAATAAAAGCGATTTTTTTTGGTATTTATTATTATATAGATTATAATTTATTTAATTATATTTACTGTTTAACCCGCATGATAATATATAATTAAATTATTATATAAATAACGTGTTATCACATAATAAAATTTTTCCTCAAACTTAGAGTTTCTAAGATCACCTATTTCTTAAATCTGAGTATATTTCAACCAAACTAGTAGTACATTTCTCAAAATCTACATAAAAAAATAATAATAATAATAATAATAAAAGAATAAATTTAACACAAAATCCAATTATAAGCCAACCACATCCCACCAGATAGAGGCAACAATCAAGTAGCAAGTTGGTGCTAATAAATAGATGATCATTAAATCATCTTCACCAGCCAAAAAAGTTTTGTAGGTGGCAAGAAATTAATTAAAGAAAGTGACATTTATTTATTTATTTTGTGTAAATATCCAATTTGGATAAACATTGGGTTGTTTGCACATGTATTTTTGAATTAATTAATGTAGTTTGGTTGGGCCTATCCAACTCATTTTTTTTTTAATCTTTAGAAATTTCACCGTCAAATTACCTCTTCCAAATTTAAGCAGAGCAGATAAAATCTCGACTGTCTCAGATTTTTACAAAAAACGCATTCTCTAGATTCAAATCCAAAATTTCAAAATAAAATCATAAATCATACATCATCAAACATCGTTAAGGATGACCTATCCAACTCCTTGTAACTAAAAGTCAAGACTTTCACACTCCCATTTCAATTGAACTCATCAAAAATCTCATTAGGACTTGCCGATGGATACAATACTTTCTTGAATGGAAAACGTTTACCAAACTCATCAAAATATCTCAAATAAAAAGCTATGGGGCAAATGTTGCATAAATATTTCATGTGGTGGAGGGAAAGAAATTATGTTACATTTGCCAGCCATATCTAATACACAATGCTATCACTATTAAGTATTGTGATTCTAGGTGTATAAAAAACTACCGCTATCAAGCATGGTATGAGGAATATCATGATATACACAGTTTTATCCATATTTTTTCGGATTAAAGTTTCAGAAAAAAAAAATGAACGGAACTTTCAAAATGTTTGGTGAAACTAACGAAATCCCCACATAATTTAAAACTAAACAAAACTCTCTCATTATTTACAATAAAAACAAGGTTTCATTTATTTTCACCAATATCATGACTTTTTTATTATTATTTTCCTTGTTTTTCAAAGTTTAAACCTATAACTAAACGGATAACAAGTTAACATTTGACCGTTAAATTAGGTACGACATTCATCTACCTATATCAATAAAAAAAAATAAAATCAATTCAGACTAAAAAATGGGTTGACGTCTAGTAACTATTGACAATTGCGTTCCATTCTACTGTAGTAAAATATTTAAAACTCAATAACATCTCAGTCTCAAATATATATATATATATATATATATAATTATGCGTGCAATTGAAGCAAAAGAGGGTCCAATTATCTTTATTTAAAAACAAAGTGTGGTCAGTAGTGAGTGCAAGTGCAGTGCTCATGTTAAAATTTGTTAAAATCCTCATAAATCACAATGAGTGGTTGTTGATTTGTACAGAGCTAGCACTAAACTTTTAAATATATAAAATGAAGGACAACGATACCTCTATGGTATGGCACAATGGTTAGGGAGATTGACATAAAGATTAAAAATGAACTAAATATGAAATTAAATTATTCACAAAATATTTCTAAAATTATTTTTAATCGTAAAGTAATGGTATTTTATGGGTTGAATTAGACTCTTTTTTGGACAATTATGTTCTTGGACTATATATAATGACCCAAATGCATTTCATATGGGCATATAATTGTCCAAAAATGAGTATAGATGATAATTTTTTTTTAAAACAAATAGGGTATCGTTCAGTTTAGACATATAATTCAACATCATATGATTAATTATCAATGTAAATATGATATAAATTTTGAAAGCTGAAGTTCATATTTCGATTAAATATACGTATTGGGAATTGACCTGTTTTTTTGGATGAAAATTATATATTTTGAAACGAAGAGACATGTCTCTAAAATAAAAGTCATATTTTATTTAAAGGCTCAATTATCTTGTTCATCTATATATAATCGTCATATTTAGACGAAATATATATGTGTATATATATAAGTTAAAAAACACTTTATCTTTTATATAATAAGCTTTCAAGTAAATATTCAAATAGTTTTGACTTGTATTCTTGAATTATTTAGTTGTATCGTGTAATAAATTTAATTCAATATTCATATCAATACAAAATATGAACAAATATTACCTGAAGAAAATACCATGCACGTCTCTAAATGAAACTTCACAACAGAATCTGTCTTCATAATTATTTCCCTATAAAATATATTATGAGGTTAGTGTGCCGTTTTGATGATTTGTGGGGGCAACAATTTGCTGGCCATTGTAATTTAGTCTGTTCTTTTCTTGTCGAATTTCAGTGACTTTTCTTATACTCCAAGCATCAAACCAATCTTTAAAGATTTTGCTTTTTTCTTTTTTTCTTTTTTTTTTTTTTTTTGGTTGGGAGTTGGATTGTTGAACTTAACGTAGTTGGATTGTAATTATCGTCGTCATAAACGTTACTTAATATCCACTTTTAAAAATACAAGGTGCTACATTGGCCAAAATTTATATTATAAGATCCTAATAAGTTTATATGATTCACCGTTAATGTCCGATTCGTATATTCCTATACACATATAAATAAATAAAATAATTTGTTAGGATTCGTTTATTTGTTTAGGATTCGTTTTATTATTTTTATTTACTAGTTCTTGTTATTTTTCAATTAAGATTCGAGAAATTATAGGTAATTACCATAGAAAAAGTAATATTTTCGATATTTGGTGAGATATTTTTAGTAAATATATTAATTATATATTTAATATGTATATATTTATGAAGAATTAATGTAAATCAAGTGTGGTAAATTATTTTATTAAATAATATCATGACTAAACGAATATTTGTATTCGATTCGTTTAATAAACGAATCGAATACGAATCCATCACATTTTGATTCGATTCGTTTAGGATTCGATATAAATTCGATTCGTTGATTCGTTTTGTCATCCTTAGAAAAATATATGTACCCATCATAGATTTCTGACAGTGACACTACACCACATCTGATTTCTGTTTTGTATCAATGTGCCACTTTTTCATTAATGGTGTTAAGTGAATAATGCGTCAGAATGATATTTTTGTCAAATCATTATATTGTAGTGACTCATTAATACAAAATCGAAAGGTTAGGAGCTGCTGTAGGCATTGCATTTTCGCATGTGAAAACCCGATGATGAGTCTTATTTGGAGACAACTACCTTTTAAGTCACGAAAGCCGCGGGAAACGGATATCGGAAGGGGAAATTCAGAATAAACAAGCTCACTGTCTTCGTTAGTGCTGCGTTCGCTACTTCGTTCGAACGGAAAACAGATTGCGGGTGTTCGTGTCGCGTTCGAGGACGCGTTCGAACGGTGTCGGTAATTCTGGTTTTGCTGCTAGCCTCACGCCCAGCCCATTTAGCTCCCCAAAGCCCATAAAACACATCCCAAATTAAATAAATAAATAAATATTAAATTAAATATTAAACATTAAAATAAAACATTTAAACCATTTACCAATTAAAATAAACAATTACCAACTTAAACTAAAATCATGCCTAAATTAAACAAATCACATAATAAATCAAAATATAATCATACCAAATTAAAATCAATCCTAACCAATTAAAGCCAATCATATATTTGACTTCCTAATCTAATAAGATAATTACCAATATAAAATATTTGTATTCCTAAACCAACACAAATTAAATATTACAACTTCCTAATTTAAAATATTTTGTCCCCCCTCAATCTTGTGTATACCTTTCTCATCTCTCCTAATTTGGATACCAAGATCTCTTCCTTGTGAGACAAGGTGAAACCCTAGACATCTTCTATATAAACAACCCCTAACCAAAGCCATTGTCTCCTTCAGACAACCTAATCACGCCCAAGACACATATAATTCACACCCAAACTCTCTCGAAATCTCTCTAGACTCTCTCTACACACCCAAGACTAAACAAAAAAAAACACTTCACACATACACAAAAGAGAACAAAGAACCCACCACAAGTCACAACCACCATAGCCGAATCCACCACACACCAAACTCACCCTTAGCCGAATCCTAAGACACGCCTAAACAACCTTCTAAATTACCTTAAAACAGCAGCCCAAATCCTTAAAAAACAGTAACATAAAAACTGCATAGATAATCTTAGAAATAATCACAAAATTGCACTAAGAACCCACACAAACTTGGAATAGTTCATTGAAAACGTTAAAACAGGTGGCCCGTGCAATGAGCAGCAAGACCGAGGCCGAATAGGAGCAGAACGGAGTTCGAACCGCAAGCAAAACAGCAAGGCAGTGAGCTAGGACGCTGAACCAGTGAACCAGAAAAAAGTTGCGGAGCTTTACCCCCTTTCGATCTTCGTGGAACGCGAGTCAGAGAGACAGCTTAAAAGGTTAGACCTGAGGGTATCTTTCACGCTTGTTTTCCTTTTCCGCATTATTTATTAAGTATTACTTGTATGATTGTAATGTTGAAATGCGTGTTGTGGTCTTTGAGTAGATAAATATGCATGAATTATGAGATGTAATATGTTGTGGGTATTGGATGAATGAGAGATGTGTCAACTCTCGTGGTATATCGGATGGAAACCCGGACATAAATTTCATAGCCGATTCCGAATGGACGGTAATATGATCTGTACTCGGGCCACAACTCCACGTACCGCTTGAGTAAACGGCACCATCTCTCTTTCGTTGTGTTGCTTTTGTTTATTTAGTTTTCTTTACTTGAATTCAATATGTTGTTTATTTATGCATGATTCAATCAAGCGCATGGGCTTAGTGAGTTAGTCCAAAGGTCCTCCATTTGGGAGACAAAGAGCCGAAAAGGCTACCTTTGTGACACTACTTCGCCGCGCCGGTTGATGTGTGTTCGGTTGGACGCGAAATACGTTCGATCGGGCATACTTAGTTTGATATTATTGAGTTTATCTTTTATGCATGGTTCAATCAAGCGCATGGGCTTAGTAAGTGGAATGAAAGATCCCTTATGGGGAGGGGTTAAAACCCGTTACCACGATGCTTTGCCGCGCCGGTTGATGTGTGTTCAGATTGGATGTAAGATGTGTTCAATCGGGCATACTTGGTTGATATGATTGGTTCTACTTTTGTATGTGTGATGTGACGCGCATGGGCTTAGTACGTTGGTCTAAAGGTCCTCTCTTTGAGAGATCAAGAGCCCCAAAAGGCCACCTTTATGGCAGTACTTCACCGCGCCCCTTTATTTTGTGTTTATGTATTGCATCCCATTTCATGCATCAGGTCCGTTTCCGTTCGAACGCGTTTACGAACGCAACTCGAACGCGCATACATTTTGCCTTATCATGCATCAGGTCTCATTTCCGTTCGAACGCGTTAACAAACGCCATACGAACGTGAGCATTCTGTTTCATTTCTGTTCGAACGCGTTAACAAACGCCATACGAACGTGAGCATTCTGTTCCATTTCCGTTCGAACGCGTTATCAAACGCCATATGAACGCGAGCATTCTGTTTCATTTCCGTTCGAACGCGTTATCAAACGCCATACGAACGCGAACCTTCTGTTTACCGTTCGAACGCGTTTACGAACGCTATACGAACGCGCACCCACTGAACTGAGTCATCTTCATTAGATTTCATGCATAGTTTTCCTAGTAGCTATCTCCACATGTATAAATGCAAATATGTTAATGTATTACAATTCATATGCTTATGTCATGATAACATTTGAGTATTATTTCTTGTGGTATATCGGATGGAAACCCAGACGTAAATTCCGTAGCCGATTCCGAATGGACGGTAGTGCGGTCTGTACTTGGGCTACAATTCCACGTACCGCTTGGAAAAGTGCCCACATGTGTGCTTGTATGGTTAATTTGTGTGCTTGTGTTTTTCCTGAATGTGATATGCAAATAAAGTTGTATGTTCGTTGCTATCTTGATATATGTTAAGCATGCAATTTTAAATGTGAGATATATGTGAAAATGTGCACATAAGTTTTATTTTGCATATGAGAATTTAGAAGCATGATACTCTTGGAAATAAGTGTTACTTAAGCTTGATTAAATTATTACATAAATCCTTTCATTACAAGTGACATAAGTAAGGGACCATTCCGAACCCAACGGTTTGAGGTCTTCCCTTGCGAGGGGTGAGTGCGGCCTTAAATCTTTGTCCCGGTTCACACCGGGTGGCGACTCCATGTTATTTGATCCTTCCCAACTAGGCCGCGAGCCTAGGAACGACGTCGCCCAGGTTCTGTGTTCCCACAGTCTGGCGACTCCACTGGGGATAGAAAGTTGGCCCCGAAATATTGTCTTGTAATGTTTGGATTTATGTTTAATTGACCATGTCTATAGTGGATAAAGTGGGGGTTTAATCAAGGGCACTTTGAGGCTAGGTAATGTTTTGGTGTCTTCCTTCACTCACTACCTTTCTAGAAGGAAAAGCTGTGAGGACACCTATATGGCCATCTACTCGTAGCCTTTGTGATGGACTAATTTGGAGGACTCGTTCTTTATTCCTGACACCAAGCGATAAGAGCCTAAGAGGCTTTGGGTATTTAAGTGAGCCTGCTCCGCCTTCCCTCTGGGGAATCTACAACGGGAAATCCATTTGACAGTCCGTCACACACTATAGCTCATTGGCACGTACCTTAGTGTATAAAAAAGGGATACGCTCACTTGGTCGCTTGAACCCTTGAGTGGGGAGACCTAGTTGTGGGCTATCCTTCGCCAGTGAGAGCCTTTGTCCATACTCTTGCAAATCCACCCATAGACTGGTTTATATGGTTAAAGTAACAATTATTTCCTTGAGAATGTGCTTATGGACCATCCTCATTTGGATGCAGTTGGACTATTGTCAGAAATGCGGGCTTGCTGGGCCATTTAAACTGGGGCAAGTTCATGCTGTATGACTATTAGGCCCAAGGCTTCTGAAATATTGATGGGCCATTATGTAAAAAATTATTATGTTATGTTTGCATTATCTCCCTTCTATGCTTATGTTTGGGAACATCATCGTTTGGATCCATTTGGACCATTTGTCATGGGATATGGGCTTGTTGGGCCATTTTAAACTGGGACAAGAACGTGTTTCATGGCTATTGGGCCAAAGGCTTCTAAGTGATTGATGGGCCGCCTTGTGCTTGTTTTCGGAATATTATCATTTGGATTTAGTTGGGCTCTTTGCCATAAGACATGAACTCGTTGGGCCATTTAAACTGGGACGTGTTCACCCTTATGACAGTTGTCCCAAAAGCTTCTAAAATGATAATAGGCCGATTGTTTGAGAATTTTATTTAGTATGTTATATGTTACATGCATCTCATGCACCTCATGCATACATATATCATGTTAACACCGTCTATGTCTCAAAAAGACAACATAGATACCGTTTGGGTTAGAGAAGGGACAAGGCTCACTAAAAGAACAAGTATGAGTGAATCCGATAATGAGGTGTCCCGTATGGATCAGTTAGAGAATGGTCTCGCCAAGATCACTGAACAATTGCCGGCTTTGACTACTGCTATGGCTGGTATAGCTGGGTCTCGTGCCGGGGTTCATTCTGGGGATGTGAGGCAAGAGGAATCTCCGAACAGATTGGGGGATGATATCCCCGCTTTTGATGATGATATGGTAGAGTATGCAGCAGGCAGAGTATCTGGGTCTCACACAGAGTTACAGAAACTTCGAGATCAGGTTGAGTCGGTTACCCGCAAGATGAGGGGTAAGAATGAGGATTTGCTGGATTATGACACATTGACTTTTGAGGAACAGTTGCCTGCACAGTTCAAGATGCCGGATATGGCTAAGTTCAACGGGAATGGGGATCCGAGGGTGCATCTCCGACAGTTTGTATCAGTCATGAGTTCAGTTGGCTTATCTCAGCGCCAGGTACAGAAAATGTTTGGAATGTCGCTTGAAGGAGCTCCTGTGGTATGGTACCACAGTTTGGAGAAGAAAGTGAAGGAAGATTGGAGGGAGTTAGCTGATGCTTTCCTGAAACAGTATGTCACAGACTTGGAGATCGATTTGTCACTCCGTGATCTGGAAAATGTTAAGCAGAAAGCGGAGGAGAATTTTAAGGAGTATGTGGACCGGTGGAGGGGTCAGTTATTGAAAATGCAGACCAGGCCTTTGGAGAAGGATCAGATCAAGATGATTATCAAGGGCACCAAGCCCTCCATTTATGGCAAGTTGAGGAGGATGACCTCCATGATTGCAGACTTTCGGCAGTTGAGGGAAACTGTCATGGATATTGAGGAAGAAGAGGCCGAGAATAGAAAATTCTATGGTCTGAATAGGAGGCCCATTGGGGGAACATCGGGAACAAAGCCCGTTTTCTGCTGAAGTTTGCTGCTATCCGGAACAGGCAGTTTCCAACTTGGGAAGGCCCGTCTAAGTGCTAGAGAAATTGAAGAGGCAAGGGCTTTTAAAACCCTTGGATACCAAACCATTACCCAATCCCCTACCACCACATTATAACCTAAGCCTTTACTGCCATTTCCACCAACAAAAAGGCCATGACACCGACAACTGCGCCCGACTCCGCCATGAAGTCCAAGACCTAATAGACTCCAAGAAAATATCCAACCCAGAAACAGAACATCCCGATACACACAGAAACCCCTTACCCAACTACCGTGCCGTACCACACCAGCCTACATGATCAATTCTGGCCTTCCAGAAGACCTTGTCCTAAAAACCTTTCACCCTCAAGCCTTTTGCCTGGGAATCTGGGATAGTACTAGTGAGGATGAGTTTGAGCAGAAGAAAAACTTTGGCTTGATTTCTCTAGCAGTGATGAGGAGGAAGTAAAGGGGAATGACACGTAGCGGTCGTTTTTACAATGATATGGCAGAGAAGGGTAAGGAAGCTTTGACAGATGGTAGAGAAGTGGTTGAGACTGCAGAAAATACTGAAGGAGATGTAGTGCTGAGGCAATTGAGGAAGACTAGAGCACAATGAGTATCTGGGAACTATTATGTGCATCTCGAGAGCATAGACAGGCTATGGTTGAGGCTTGAGCAAGATTGTGGTATCGGAGGATGCCAACCCCGCATGTTTGTTGGGTCGGTTCAGAAAGAAGCTTTGCAGATATCCTTTTCTGAGGATGAACTCCCGGCGGAGGGAAGAAATCATAACAGGCCTCTATTTATCAGGGCCGAGGTGAGGGGCAAGAAAGAAACTTCATGTGTGATGGTGGATGACGGTTCGTCCATCAATGTGTGCCCGTTGAAAATTCTGGCAAGATTGGGTATGAAAGCAACAGACTTGGACCCCTCCAGTATGACTATTAAAGCTTATGATGACAGTAAGCGGGGAGTTGAGGGTACCTTTGTGGCTATGGTCAAGGTAGGGCCGATTGAAGATGAGGTTGAGTTCACAGTGCTGGACATCCCAGCCACTTTTGCCTATGTTGGGAAGGCCTTGGTTTCACAAACTTGGGGGCGTGCCTTCCACTTTGCATCAGATGATCAAATTCCCGTATGATGGAGAAATTGTTACCATCCGGGCTGAGTTAGATAATGCCGTGGGCTGCTTGGAGATACTACCTTTCACAAGGTTCCAGGTATCAGCCACTTTTGAGGAGTGGGTGGATCCTAGGGTGGCTAGGATTATGGAGAAAATGAAGTTTGAGCCAGGTAAAGGTTCAAATTGCCGGACTTCAGAGGACAGACTACTCGGAAGGGTTTGGGGTACAAATCTGACGAAGAAAAGCCAAGGTCAAGAAAAAGGGCCTGAGACTGATGGAGTGCTTTGTGAAAGCTTCAGGGTATCAGGAGAGCCTGAACCTGTGGAAGTCAATGGGATTGTGGTACCTGGTTTGAGATCTTCCAGGATTGGTGGGTGAGAGAAGACTGTGACTGGAGAAGAGGCTGGGGGATGTGATGAACAGAGATTTGGGAGGAGGAATTGATGAAGTTAGAGAGCCGACTCTGGAAGAGGATGAGAAGCCTGAGGAAGACCTGATTGCAGAGGAAGAAGTGTCTCTAGATGATGAAGACATTTACCTTCCTGATTTGTTTGAATGTACTTCCGCATATCCAATAATAAAGAAATTTCTTTTGCTTACTTGCCTGAGTCATTTCCGTTTACTCTGCATGAATCAAGCATATTTGACATCAGTTCAGCCAGAACTATTGCATTTAACTTGGGTACACTTGAGAACCCCAAAGAAATTTTAATTGCAAGTGAAGTAACCTCCGAAGAGAGGGAGAAACTAGAAGAGGTGTTGGTCAGATATGCCAATATTTGCTTGGTCTTATGAGGACATGCCCGGGGTAGACAAAAACATTGCCAGCACACAATACCAACTTATCCAAATATGAGGCCAGTAAAGCAAAACTTCGACGGATGAGACCAGAATGGGCTGAGAAAATCAAGGAGGAAGTTAAAACAGATAGATGTGGGGTCCTGGAATGGTAAAATATCCTGAATGGTTGCTAACATAGTACCGGTACCGAAGAAAGATGGGAAGGTCAGAATGTGTGTAGACTACAGAGATCTCAATAAAGCCTGTCCGAAAGATGATTTCCCTTGCCGCATATAGATGTCTGGTTGATAGTGCGGCTTTGTCTGCTATGTATTCATTCGCGGATGGATTTTCAGGGTACAATCAGGTTCTCATGGCTGGAAGAATATAAACACAAGACTGCATTTGTTACCGAGTGGGGTACCTATTGTTACAAGGTAATGCCGTTTGGGCTTAAGAATGCATGATCTACTTATCAGCGGATGGCCACTACACTCTTCCATGACTTGATGCATGCAAAGAGATTGAGGTGTATGTGGATGACATGATGGTGAAATAAGAAATGAGAGTTGGGCATATTGAGGCATTGGAAAGGTTCCTTCAGAGAGTTGACAGATATAACCTGCGGCTTAACCCCAAGAAATGTGTGTTTGGGGTGACATCAGGGAAATGCTTGGTCATACAGTGGGAATGGGCGGAATAGAGGTAGACTCCGAAAAGATCAAGGCAATCACAGAAAATGCTGCACCGAAGACAGAAAAGGAAGTCAGGGCATTCTTGGGAAAGATTCAGTACATTAGTCGGTTTATTGCCAAGTGACATCGGTATGTGAGCCTATCTTCAAACTTTTGAGAAAAGATCAGCCAGTGAGATGGAATGCACAGTGTCAGACCGCCTTCGACAGAATCAGAGAGTACTTGGTGAAGCCACCCGTATTGAAACCTCCGAGGCCGGGTAGACCTTTGATATTGTATTTGGGCTATAGAATCAGAAGCATTGGGGGGGTATGATGGTACAGGCAGATGAGACAGGGGGTAGAACATGCAGTTTATTATCTGAGTAAGAAGATGCTCCCGTATGAGGCTCGATATCAGGAGGTTGAGAAGATCTGTCTTGCAGTGGTATGGGCTTCCAGAAAGTTGCGACTTACTTCCAGTCTTACAAGATCCAGGTGGTGGCAAAGGAGAATCCTCTGAAATATCTTCATTCAGTGCCTTCACTAGTGGGAAAGCTGGGGCTGATGGTTGTATTGTTTGACATGTTTGATCTCAAAGTGATCAGACAAGCAGTCCGGACATGTGCACAGGGACGAGGGCAGTAGCGGAGTTTCTGGTTGCAACTGTTGGGATGGTGTAGTTCCAGATGAAGAGATCCAAGCAATAACAGTTCAGAGATGAAGATGTATTTCGACGGGGCAGTGAATTACAAGGGAGCCGGAATTGGGATCGTGATAGTAACCCCCGAGGGAGAGACTTTGCCTTTGGCTAAAAGGTTGACATTCAGAGTGACTAATAACATGGCCGAGTACGAAGCATGTGCTTTTGGTTTGACAACATTGATAGCCTTGAAGGCCGGGAGTGTGGAAATCTACGGAGATTCTATGTTAGTAGTCCAGCAGATGCGAGGAGAATGGGAATTGAGAGAAGAACGGTTGAAACCTTACCTTTTTCACCTCAGAAAGTTGGCGCAGGTTATCCCCGAGTGTCAGTTTCAGCACTTACCGAGAGAAGAGAATCAGATGGCAGATGCATTGGCTACACTTGCAGCACTTGGGAAAATCCAGAGAAGTTAGTGATGAGACCGTTGGTACTGACAACGCAAGTAAGCCTGTTTATGAGATAGAAAGAATTCCGGAAGTTGAGGTCGACGACGGTAAACCTTGGTATTATGACATTCAGAGGTATCTGGAACATGGTGGATTCCCGGAAGGGGCGGGCAGAAAGACAGAATAGCCATCAGAAGTTGGCTTCTCAGTATGTGACTTTGAGAGGGGAACTGTACAAGAGGCAGGCAAACGGTATTCAGTTGAAATGTTTGAGAAAAGGAGAAGCTCAGAAAGTGATGGAAGAGGTACATGCCGGGTAATGTGGTCCGCAATGAATGGGTTGAACTTGTCCCGCAAGATAGTGAGACAGGGTTTTTTGGTCAACCATGGAAACAGACTGCGCGCGAAGATGGTAAAGCACTGTCATGACTGTCAAGCACATGGTAATTGAATCACTTACCGCACACAGAATTGCACGGGTTGTCAGAGCCGTGGCCTTTCTCAGCATGGGGAATTGATATGATTGGGGAATTCGACTAAATGCATCAAATGTGCATTGATTCATAGTGGTGGCAATAGATTACTTCTCAAATGGGTGGAAGCCGAATCCTTCCGTAATGTTACATGCGAAGCAGATGGCAAAGTTCATAGCCCGGAACCTCATTTGTCGGTACGGTATGCCGCATCATGTAGTGACAGACAACGGAGTCCAGTTTCAAGGAGAGACGAAGGCAATGTTACAGAGGCATGGGATAGGCCACCACAAATCATCACCGTACAGGCCGCAGGCAAATGAGGCAGTTGAGGCAGCCAACAAGACTATAAAGACAATTTTAGCCAAGATGACAGAAAATTGTAGAGATTGGGCCGAGAAATTACCGTATGCTTTGTGGGGGTACAGAACATCAGTAAGAACAGCAACAGGGTCCACACCTTACTCTTTGGTCTACGGAATGGAAGCAGTATTGCCAGTAGAAGTGGAAATGCAGTCCCTGAGGGTATTAGCAGAGGCAGAATTACCGGAACAGGAATGGGCCGCACAGAGATTTGATCAGTTAGTACTGTTGGATGAGAAGAGAACGAAGTCTTTGTATCACATGCAGTTGTATCAGAAGAGACTAGCCCGGGCATTCAACAAGAAAGTACGTCCCACAAAGATCAGAAAGGGTGATTTGGTACTTAAGCAGTCGAGGCCGTCGACGACGGATCCGAGAGGGAAATTCAGGCCTAACTGGGAAGGACCTTACATCGTTCAGAAAGTCATGGGAAATGGAGCAGTGAAGCTATCAGACTTGGAAGGAAACGAATTCACAGAACCAATCAATGTCGACAGGTTGAAGTTGTACTTTGCTTGAGAAGACTTGGTCGCCAGCGGAAGACCTAACCCAACGGAATAAGAAAACTCCTGAATACATGCATACACGTAACCTATATTGCATATTTTTGTGTTTGTTCTGTTTTGTGTAAACAGGTGTTGAAGACGGAAAAGAGCGAGCAGTAAGCCAATCAGAGATAGTAAAAGCACAGTATTTGATATGGGCAGTAATCTAAAGATTGAGGTCCCAATGAAGTTAAGTTCCGGGTATGGATCTCGGAGGGCGAAGTCCACATCACATCATGTCAGCTTGGGGGCGAAGCCCATATCGGCTGAGGAGCGAAGCTCCACATCATCATTTTCGGGATGCGTCCCAGGGTCGAGGCCCATATTATGTCAGCGGTATTGGGATGCGTCCCAGGGTCGAGGCCCCCGTTGTCGGTTGTAGCTATTGGGATGCGTCCCAGGATCGAGGTCCACTGCATCATCATTTTCGGGATGCGTCCCAGGGTCGAGGCCCATATTTTATCAGCGGTATTGGGATGCGTCCCAGGGTCGAGGCCCCCATTGTCGGTTGCAGCTATTGGGATGCGTCCAGGATCGAGGTCCACTGCATCATCATTTTCGGGATGCGTCCTAGGGTCGAGGCCCACATTTGTCAGCGGTATTGGGATGCGTCCCAGGGGCGAGGCCCCCGTTGTAGGTTGCAGCTATTGGGATACGTCCCAGGTTCGAAGCCCACATCATCAGCAGCATCGAGATGCGTCCAGGATCGAGGTCCACTGCAGTATCAGCTCAGCTCGAGACAACTAGCTAGCCAGGTAAGTAAAAATGCATTGCATAGAATTTGATAGGACTGTCACTGTTACACACTGCACAAGCCCCATCAAAGTGAAGGCGACTGTAGGCATTGCATTTTCGCATGTGAAAACCCGATGAGGAGTCTTATTTGGAGACAACTACCTTTTAAGTCACGAAAGCCGCGGGAAACGGATATCAGAAGGGGAAATTCAGAATAAACAAGCTCACTGTCTTCGTTAGTGCTGCGTTCGCTACTTCGTTCGAACGGAAAACAGATTGCGGGTGTTCGTGTCGCGTTCGAGGACGCGTTCGAACGGTGTCGGTAATTCTGGTTTTGCTGCTAGCCTCACGCCCAGCCCATTTAGCTCCCCAAAGCCCATAAAACACATCCCAAATTAAATAAATAAATAAATATTAAATTAAATATTAAACATTAAAATAAAAAAACATTTAAACCATTTACCAATTAAAATAAACAATTACCAACTTAAACTAAAATCATGCCTAAATTAAACAAATCACATAATAAATCAAATATAATCATACCAAATTAAAATCAATCCTAACCAATTAAAGCCAATCATATATTTGACTTCCTAATCTAATAAGATAATTACCAATATAAAATATTTGTATTCCTAAACCAACACAAATTAAATATTACAACTTCCTAATTTAAAATATTTTGTCCCCCCTCAATCTTGTGTATACCTTTCTCATCTCTCCTAATTTGGATACCAAGATCTCTTCCTTGTGAGACAAGGTGAAACCCTAGACATCTTCTATATAAACAAACCCTAACCAAAGCCATTGTCTCCTTCAGACAACCTAATCACGCCCAAGACACATATAATTTTCACACCCAAACTCTCTCGAAATCTCTCTAGACTCTCTCTACACACCCAAGACTAAACCAAAAAAAAAAAAACACTTCACACATACACAAAAGAGAACAAAGAACCCACCACAAGTCACAACCACCATAGCCGAACCACCACACACAAACTCACCCTTAGCCGAATCCTAAGACACGCCTAAACAACCTCATAAATTACCTTAAAACAGCAGCCCAAATCCTTAAAAATAGTAACAATAAAAAACATCTGCATAGATAATCTTAGAAATAATCACAATAATTGCACTAAGAACCCACACAAACTTGGAATAGTTCATTGAAAACGTTAAAAAACAGGTGGCCCGTGCAGTGAGCAGCAAGACCGAGGCCGAATAGGAGCAGAACGGAGTTCGAACCGCAAGCAAAACAGCAAGGTAGTGAGCTAGGACGCTGAACCAGTGAACCAGAAAAGTTGCGGAGCTTTACCCCCTTTTCGATCTTCGTGGAACGCGAGTCCGAGAGACAGAAGCTTAAAAGGTTAGACCTGAGGGTATCTTTCACGCTTGTTTTCCTTTTCCGCATTATTTATTAAGTATTACTTGTATGATTGTAATGTTGAAATGCGTGTTGTGGTCTTTGAGTAGATAAATATGCATGAATTATGAGATGTAATATGTTGTGGGTATTGGATGAATGAGAGATGTGTCAACTCTCGCGGTATATCGGATTTGAAACCCGGACATAAATTTCAATAGCCGATTCCGAATGGACGGTAATATGATCTGTACTCGGGCCACAACTCCACGTACCGCTTGAGTAAACGGCACCATCTCTCTTTCGTTGTGTTGCTTTTGTTTATTTAGTTTTCTTACTTGAATTCAATATGTTGTTTATTGATGCATGATTCAATCAAGCGCATGGGCTTAGTGAGTTAGTCCAAAAGTCCTCCATTTGGGAGACAAAGAGCCGAAAAGGCCACCTTTGTGACACTCTTTCTTCGCCGCGCCGGTTGATGTGTGTTCGGTTGGACGCGAAATACGTTCGATCGGGCATACTTAGTTTGATTATATGAGTTTATCTTTTATGCATGGTTCAATCAAGCTCATGGGCTTAGTAAGTGGAATGAAAGATCCCTTATGGGAGGGGTTAAAACCCGTTACCACGATGCTTTGCAGCGCCGGTTGATGTGTGTTCAGATGGATGTAAGATGTGTTCAATCGGGCATACTTGGTTGATATGATTGGTTCTAATTTTGTATGTGTGATGTGACGCGCATGGGCTTAGTACGTTGGTCTAAAGGTCCTCTCTTTGAGAGATAAAGAGCCCCAAAAGGCCACCTTTACGGCAGTAAGTAGCTTCGCCGCGCCCTTTATTTTGTGTTTATGTATTGCATCCCATTTCATGCATCAGGTCCGTTTCCGTTCGAACGCGTTTACGAACGCAACTCGAACGCGCATACATTTTACCTTATCATGCATCAGGTCTCATTTCCGTTCGAACGCGTTAACAAACGCCATACGAACGTGAGCATTCTGTTTCATTTCGTTCGAACCGCGTTAACAAACGCCATACGAACGTGAGCATTCTGTTCCATTTCCATTCATTCGAACGCGTTATCAAACGCCATATGAACGCGAGCATTCTATTTCATTTCCGTTCGAACGCGTTATCAAACGCCATATGAACGCGAAACCTTCTGTTTACCGTTCGAACGCGTTTACGAACGCTTATACGAACGCGCACCCACTGAACTGAGTCCTCTTCATTAGATTTCATGCATAGTTTTCCTAGTAGCTATCTCCACATGTATAAATGCAAATATGTTAATGTATTACAATTCATATGCTTATGTCATGATAACATTTGAGTATTATTTCTTGTGGTATATCGGATGGAAACCAGACGTTAAATTCCGTAGCCGATTCCGAATGGACGGTAGTGCGGTCTGTACTTGGGCTACAATTCCACGTACCGCTTGGAAAAGTGCCCACATGTGTGCTTGTATGGTTAATATGTGTGCTTGTGTTTTTCCTGAATGTGATATGCAAATAAAGTTGTATGTTCGTTGCTATCTTGATATATGTTAAGCATGCAATTTTAAATGTGAGATATATGTGAAAATGTGCACATAAGTTTTATTTTGCATATGAGAATTTAGAAGCATGATACTCTTGGAAATAAGTGTTACTTAAGCTTGATTAAATTATTAAATAAATCCTTTCATTACAAGTGACATAAGTAAGGGACCATTCGAACCCAACGGTTTGAGGTCTTCCCTTGCGAGGGGTGAGTGCGGCCTTAAATCTTAAATCTTTGTCCCGGTTCCACACGGGTTGGCGACTCTATGTTATTTAATCCTCCTCCCAACTAGGCGCCGCGAGCCTAGGAACGGCGTCGCCCAGGTTCTGGTTCCCACAGCTGCATAAATATTATCACAATCTTTGATGGTGCAGAGAAAATATCTTAACATAAAAATAAAAAAAAATAAAAAATAAAACAACAACAACAAATATAATCATCTATAATCAAATGAGTCTTTCATAATATCAAAAAATATATACAACATGATCTAGTATTAATAAGGTAGTGAAATCATACAACATAAACTTTCCAGAAAATCTTCTGAAATAAGTTTCCATTATGAAGTAATAAGTAAAATTACTGAAAATAAAGAAATACTAACCAAAGATAATGGCTGAAGAGATCATAATAGACTCACGTGTACGCTTCTCAACTTCCTCTACAGTCACCATACAGAAACGCGCCTAGATCCCCCACCACACCACACACACGTCGAGCTTTTTGACCACATGTACGTCTGTCATAGCTCCCTCGCTCGGCCTGCAAAAGCCTTGCCATAGTTCCCCACACACATATCTTAGAAATATCATAACTAGAACCGTCCTCAAGCTACCAAAAAAAAAGGTTTAGAATATTAAATTTTGTGCGTTTTCAATTCAATAATAAATATAAATTTGTTATATATAATAATATGAATTATTATTAAATTGAAAATTATTATTATTATTATTATTAATTTTTAATTTTTAATTTTTTTAAATATTATCTCTGCACCACCAAAAAATTATGATAATATCAATGCACCACCAAAGAATTGTGATATATCAATACACCTCCTAATATTTCGATTTTGTCTTAAGAAGCCAATACAATATAATGATTTAACAAAAATACTCTTATGACATCATTATTCACTTAATACCGTTAATAGAAAAGTGACTTACAGATACAAAACACAAACAAAAAATGGTGTAGTGTCATTGTCAAAAATCCGTGTTGGCTACATGTATTTTCCCCAAATGTAAAGTGGTTTAGAGGTAACTTCCCATTAATCTATTGTTGGGATTTTACGCGGCGGAAGCGTGGTTCGGGCGAAATCGTAGTTTAAAAATTTTCAATTTACCGAATATATTATTCAATATCCAATACGAATAATTCATTCATATTTCACCTAAATATTTTATTCGATATCAAATAACGATATAAATAATTAATAAAACATCGCGAAATTTTTACGAAAATATTTTTCCGCGAAATTACATAAAACGCGTTTACAACCGAACTGACCAACCAATACCACACGGGGCTGCCCAGGTCAGCCCCAATAGTACTTGGGCAGTTCATGGGTTGCCCGAACAGTGACCAATTCACTGTTTGGGCAGCCATTACCCGGTTAACTCAAAAGTTACCCGGTAACACCGTTTTTCGTCGTTTTCACATATTTTCACTCCGAAATAATTTCCGACAAGTATTCTAATATTCAATACACATCCAATATATTTAAACATCATATTTTTCATTAGAAAAATTCTGAATTTTTCAGACATGAAACAGAATATGTAATTAACATTTTTCATGCTTTAAATCCAATTTTTCTTAATATTAATCTAATTAGTCACAACACCTATCAAAGCCTCCACAAATAAAGAACTCAAGAACAATTTTAGGTATTATTAGAGTGGTCATAACACTCTAGAATGACAACAAGTTATCTAATAACCAAAGTAATCTTATATTACACTAATTAAGCTTACTAACTTTCTACACATGCATATATTCATTTTCAAAGCATCCATCCATCTCAACATATATTTAAGAGAGGGAAAATAAATCTACATCATATGTAAATATATAGAACAATAGAAATAATTTTTCCAATTGAAGAAAGTAAGAAAAATACCTTAGTTTTCAATTTTTCTTCAACAAAGCTCTAGCACTTTTTATTTTTCTCTCAAACCTCTCTTTTCTATGTTCATGGAAGCTTGAACTTCTTAAGCAAATGAAACAAAATTCACTTTACATATGTAGGGTGCTTGGCCGAATTTTAGGGACAAAATTGGTCAAAATTAATTTGTAAATTTAATTAAAGTAAGTCATTATCAATTTGATAACTTTAACCTTTATTAAACTTGCCATTTGTAACCTATTACAACAAGCCATTAATCTTGCAAATGATGACATTAGATATTTTATTTTTAATTACTTAATTATTTAACAATTAAATAATCAAATAATTAATTAATATAAATATCTATGTATATGTATTTTTATTTACAGTAAATAACCAAATACATATATTAATGACAAATGTCAAAATATCATATTTGACAATTAATCAATGTGTATTTAATAAAATCATGTATTAAATATAAATACACATTAATTAGGAAATGACTGAAATGCCTATATGCATGTATTTTCGTTTAACCGTTAAACGATTCGAATTAACTTATTTAATTTGATAAAGTATTATGAATAATCAATATTATTCATAACATGTTGTCCAAGTGCTCAACGAGTACACTTCATATTATGAGACTCTCTAAGTTCAGATTTATCCGTCATGGAATCTAATTTTGTGTCCATAATTCACCCACTCTTAAATTATGACGACCACATATAATCTCGCTAAACTATGCAAGTCGAGGTCATTATATACGTATAATCCCTCTATCACAAGTTATCCATATTATACCGGGGATATAGATGAGTACGTCAAATCCCTAAGATATAATATAGTCGACTTACAAATTTACGATCTCTATATAACACTCGGAACTCGCTTCCGCAGTGTACCATGCATGGTTTTAACATATCACAAACACATGCAGGATAACTATGTCATGTACACATGACTGATGGATCATATCTGATATTCACAGGATATCATGAACATGAGTCCACACCCAACGAACAGACGGAGGTCCGATCTGAATAGAACGGTGACGTGACTGCCATCAAAATGTGGATGATAACTCATATATCCACAGTGATATCTTAAGTCGAAATACCATTATGTTACTCGACTTGAGAAGATTCCTATTGACGTTGGTGTACCATCTATTAGGAAATTTTCGGTGAGTCGTTCAATATTTATCGAATAAATACCTACATGTCTATACGAGTCTTCCGAGACTCATGGTTCATTGGGATAAACCATCAGATCAAGTCTCGATATACGATATGTACTGGTCTCATCAGATTTTACTAACAGACCCATGTTAGTAAATCTTGACCAGAAAATTTATTTGAGAATATACAACTTATAGTGACACTTCCAAATGTCAATTGCAAACTGCGTTGTAATTGCGCACTACGTTGTAAATCCCGGGGTCTTTGTCTAATATATACATATCACTAAATCAGATTTATTTTCAATCTAATCATTATCAGATCAAATACGTATAAAAAATAAGTGGTGTAACCATAAATAAGTAATATTATGAAAAATAATTGTTCTTATTCATGAATCGAACATAAATACGATTCAGATTGGCGCTCTCAGTACCAACCCTAACATCTATGTATTCTAAAAAAATTATTTAAAACACCCATGTTACTTTCACAACTACTTTTCAACGATAAAATGGTATTTTATATGATATAACTTCAAAATTTTAAAAAATATAATATCTAACATGTGAAAAACAGATGCAATCAAGTAAATTTTAATAAAAAAATATATATACAACTGTTATAAGTAAAAATGAACTCAAAACTCAGAATCAGCCCAATTAGGTAAAACATGTCTATTTGTACAAGATGCCTAATAGATGGAGCTCAGCTCGCGAGGCCTGGTACCAATTTGAGTCCATAGGCTGTGAGAAGACACCATCAACCTCGCTGAAGCCAGCCGAATGTAATCTTCTTCGAGAGCATCCACAAGCTCAACATGTCCTAAGATAGAGCCCGCAGAGCGCATCCATGCGACATGGACACCTCGAACAACATATTCTTAAGGTTTGTGCTCACAGATCATTTTGCATGGCCCAAAAGGCCCCACGAAGCCTCGAACGTCCTCGAAGAATCCAATAAAGGGAAGAAAACCACCTCAAGACAGCTGTATCACCAAAGGTCCCTCCCTCAAATTAAAGATGGTATTAAATTCCAATCAAGGATAATTATTGCCCACAATTACTTCCAACAGTTGTCATATTTTTGCTATTGAAAAGCCCACTAACACTATTAATAGGGAAGAAATCCATTAGAGATGGGGCTTTTTTTAAAAAAAAAAAATAGGAAATTCTGCAAAATTGAAAAGAATTGTTACTCTTTGAGCTTTCATCAAAATTTATCAATAAAATTGACTTGTGGATGTAGGCTTTTGGATTGGCCTAACCACGTTAAAATTATGAGTCATTTCTTTAATTTGCTTGAATTCGGTGTTGACCGTTTTTTTTCCGTCAATATTTTGGTGCTAGAAAGAGAGCCTAACCGATCATGCTACCTCAAACAATAACGCAGGCCAACGAGGTTCGCCCACCAATGTTGATGACGTACCTCTCCCGATTCCACCGATTACAGCGGAAAATAAGAGGGGAAGAGATGGTGGGCCTGAGCCCCAGAACATCGGGCAAGACGGTGAAAACCAACCCTGTGATCTCCAGGCGTGGATCCAGAGGCAGAACGACGTGAAAACACTATGCTCGAGGTGATACATACAGTGCAACAACAAGCCTAGAACCAACCAAGAAATGAGCAGTAAGGTAGAAAATCGCATGAGTCTCACGAAGAAGCCAGAGGAAGTCACGAACGCTCTCAATGACTGCTATCATGAGGCCGAGATAATGGCCATGAATAAGGCGACAACGTGTGGCAAGAACACGCAAGAGATGGTGTGCTTGAGATTCGAGGTAATAATCGTGGTCCTTTAATCTTCACTGACAATCTAGGTTATCATCATGTATAGCTCAACAGAGATAAAGATGATCAATCAGTCTAACTCAAGCAGAGGAGAGGCCTAGCGACTCCCGTTCGATCATCGCTACCTCAGAAAAGTATTCCAGGACTCGAGGGCTGATCGAGGCCAACAAAGTGACAGATAAAGTAGACCATATAGCGACAAGTGAGACGCGATCAGAACTAACTAAAACCCCCACTCCTTGCAGATTGTGAATCACAGTTGGGGGCTGGTCGCTTAGGGAATCGGTGGCACAAACTTCCAGCGGGAAACACAGTGACATTCATGAGCACATGCGATGTTTATAAAGGCTACATATTTTACCATTTTCATCCCTAATTGAATCCGTTGAGTCTTGATATTATTTTAACCTATAAAATACACCCAAAACACATCAAAACACTCATAAAACGTGAAATACCACACAAAACATTAAGATAGAAGGGCGGAAAATATATGTATATTGGCCGCTCATCACACCCCTAAACTTAACATTTTGATAGTCCTCGAGCAAAATAAATAAAATAAAATAAAATAAACAAACTAAAAATAAATTAACCTAAGCCACTTTCGTAGAGATCATGATTGCATACTCTCGTGAGAGCTTACAACGATGACACCCACAAACGTCATTCAACATACAGATGAAATCATGCAAAAATAAAGAAACAAATAAAACAGTTTTGGGAGTGCTACATAACAATGTCCTCAAAGAATGTCCAATAATAAAACCACAAAACCTTCAAAGTACCTAAAGCAACTCAAATTCAAGTTCTTGAATAAATCATCTAAACTAGACTCATAGTGTGTGTATGAAAATGTTCAGTTATAGCTCGATTCCTAAATAAGCCAACTCGGTGATTTCGTCTCAAAAATTGGGATTTGATGGGTCAAACCAACTTAGATATGTTAAAAAGTGCTATGTATTTTCCAATTGAGCTTGATCTGATACATCTTCTCGTTTTATTTATCTTTTGACTCACCTACACTTTAAGATAGTATTTCTCCTCATGATGGTCCTAACACTCGCTCATGGGTAGACCAAGACTCGTATATCCACACTTTCGAAGAGTGGATACCTGGACGGATTTGATCCAAATTCATATGACGTCTGCGAATCTTGTTTATTATGTAAAATGCCTAAAAACACTTTTAGTGGTAAAGATGCACGTGTCGCCGAACTGTTAGCCCTCGTTCATAGTGATGTATGCTGGCCCATTTCTAGCAAGGTTAGAGGTGGATATGAATACTTATAACCTTACTGATGATGCATCACGTTATGGTTATGTGTATCTATGAGACACAAGTCAGAAACTTTTGAGAAATTCAAAGAGTTTCGACACGAAGTAGAAAAACAGACCGGAAAAAGTATTAAAATATTATGATCAGACCGTGGTGGAGAATACTTAAGCAATGAGTTTCTCGATTACTTGAAATAGTATGGTATTCTTTCACAGTGTACTCCTCCCGAAACATGTCAATTGAACGGTGTGTCCGAATAGAGAAACTGAACTTTGTTAGACATGGTAAGGTCTATGATGAGTCGCACTAAGCTACCAATTTCCTTTTGGGGATATGCATTGAACAGTGCAATACTTATTTTGAATAAGGTTCCGTCAAAGTCTGTTCAACAGACTCCATATGAAATATGGACAGAAAGAAAGAAACCGGGTTTCTCATTCCTGAAGATTTGGGGATGCTGGGCATACGTTAAACGTTTGGATGGTACCAAACTAGAACCCAAATCGGATAAGTGCCTATTTGTAGGTTATCCTAGGGAAACCAAAGGATATTACTTCTACCACCCACAAGAGAACAATGTATTTATTGCTCTACATGCGGTTTTCCTCGAAAAGGAATTCCTAAATGCAGTGGTAAGTGGGAGGAAAGTAGAACTCGAGGAAAATTGGAGTGATACTGTTTCTGGCACCGACTCCCAAACGGAACACGAACAGTTCATCAGAAATGAGACTGTACCATAATCTTCTAATACATAAGAACCGCATAGGTCGGAGAGAGTCAGAAAATAACCTGAGAGGTATGGGTTTATGATCTCACCTCATGTGGATATTAATCTTATTGAAGATAATGAGCCGGCTACGTAATATGAAGCGATACAAGATATCGACTCCACTTTATGAAAAGAAGCCATGAAGTCAGAAATGGATTCCATGTACACGAACCAAGTTTGGACACTGGTTGATGCACCAGAAGGCGTAAAGCCTATTGGTTGTAAATGGGTCTTCAAGAAGAAGACGGACATGGATGGCAACATACAAACGTACAAAGCTAGGCTTGTAGCGAAAGGGTATCATCAATGATATGGTGTCGATTACGACGAAACTTTTTCACCTGTTACTATGATTAAATCCATTCAAATAATGCTTGCTATTGCTGCATATTTCGATTATGAAATATGGCAGATGGACGTCAAAATCGCTTTCCTTAACGGAAACCTTTTGGAGGATGTTTATATGCAACAGCCTGACGGTTTTGTCATACCAAAATATGCAAACAAGGTTTGCAAGTTAAATCGATCCATTTATGGATTGAAGCAAGCATCACGTTCTTGGAACCAACATTTTGATGAGATCATAAAAGAATATGATTTCGTTCAAAATGAGGATGATCCTTGTATATATAAGAAGGTTAGTAGGAGCGCACTGACATTCATTGTCCTTTACGTAGATGATGTTTTGCTTCTTGGCAATGACATTTCCATGCTACAATCGGTGAAAGCTTGACTTTCATTAAAATTCTCCATGAAAGATCTGGGAGAAGCAGCTTTTATTATGGGAATAAGGATCTACCGGGATAGATCTAAAAGGATGCTTGGACTCTCCCAGAGCTCGTATATTGACAAACTGTTGAAGAGATTCAACATGGATCAGTCTAAGAGGGGACTATTGCCAGTGTCATATGACATGTCTCTATTTAAGGACATGTGTCCTAAAACTCAAGATGAGAGAGACAACATGAGTCGGATCCCGTTTGCTTCTGCAGTCAGATCGATCATGTATGCCATGATATGTATGTGACCTGATGTCTCGTATGCTTTGAGCATGTGTAGTCGCTATCAGGCCGATCCAGGTGATGGTCACTGGGTTGCGGTTAAGAACATCCTTAAGTATCTTAGACGAACTAAAGATGCTTTCTTAGTCTATGGAGATGGAGAACTTGAGGTAATTGGGTTTACCGATGCAAGTCTCAAGTTATGACCCATATCATCACTATTTGTAAAAGACATTGTGGTTTTTGTATAAATTAACTCTGTGACAAAGGAAATTGCTATTTTATCATTTTGTAATTAGATTACTTGAATATATAAATGATAAAAGTCCTTATGATTAGTTCCAGATTAATAAGATATGAGACAGTATCAATCCACGAAAGGTTTAATCATTAAATATCCCTAGTCGTAGTATTATCGAGACTGGACATCGATAATGCGGAATAGGCTAGTATTACATTTGTGCGCGTTATGGAAGCGTAACTGCATAGTTCTCATATATTTGGGTATTGATACTAATGCAAGTGTAATAGGAGGTTCTGTTTACCGATGGTACGGGAACAGTTTCGCTCTGGATAGACCCCTCGAAATCCCATTGGTAGTATGACTATGTGTCTATGGGAATTCAAATCAGGGTAGTTGTATTTGGTCTTAACCTGATACTTGCATCGCTAATACTTGCGACAATTAGTACGCTTTGGTATTGGTCATCCGGGACTTTAACAGGTTCTGTGTATGCCTCTTCTGGGTTTATTGAGAATCGTAGTGTATTGGGTGTGATGTCAAGATGGAAGTGTCACTTCAGTCATATGGAGATGATGATCGCGTAGGGATACATACTGGTACTCTAATATGTTACAACTATCGGATAATATGACAAGGTCATGATTATCCGATTAAAGAGACTAGTTGCTAGTCATCCGATATATTCTTCGTACGAGGCAGATACAATTCCAGCCCCAGGCCTAGCATGTGACATCCGATATCGGATCGTAATACGCAATACTTAGTATACTATGCCTGGTATAGATTATGTATTCCTTAAAAGAATATTTCTGGAGAATTGGGTAGGCACAGTGCTTTGCTAGAAGCAAACCATGTCTTGTAAATCGGTAAGAACGTGGTACCGGGTATGCACGTGTTCGGATAGTCCGACGACCAGATTTACTACCAACATATCCAGGGATCTCATGGGTCGCTTCCCAAAGATTCACCAATGACGTTTGACTCGAACAAAATTAATCTGGGATTAATTATGAATGAGAGAAAATTAATCTAGGATTAATTACTGTAAGAATTTATCTGGGATAAAATTTGAATAGAATCGATTAAATAATATATTCGATATATTAAATGTAATTTGATTTCAAAGCGGAATTAAAATTGGATTTTAATTCGGGCGAACCAATTAATTTAGAATTAATTCGTAAGCGACTTTAATAATAATTTTACAAGGCGTAATTATTTAATTAAATTGGATTTAATTATGTCGCAACGAAAAATTCGTTAATTCGAAATTAAACGAATTTGAGCTCGAAATGTCTTAAGCTGGCCCACTCAAATTTTGAATTTTAAAGTGGGTGATGAGCGGAAAATATATCAATATTTACCGCCACTTTTACTTAATATTTTGTTTAGTTTCTCGGGTTTGATGAACGTTTTGATGTGTTTTAGTTTATTTTGCAAATAAAATAATATTGGGACACAATGAAATCATTTAGGATGAAATGTGGCTCAAATAAGGGCAAAAATTGGACTTGACATATTAATTTGGAGATTGAAAACTTGAAAGGGCGTTTTAACGAAGTGCAGTTTTGGAAATTCCAGTTTTGCGCATCTGTAGTATTTTAAGCCAACGTTTTACTCTGATATCGGATTGAGCTGATTCAAGTTCCAGATTAAAGAAGACTCAAAGATCTACAACTATAAAAGACAAATAATTCGAATTCTGAAGATTTCATACCCGAAATTGATGAACCATCCAGAAGTGTGTTGTGTGTAATTATTAAGTCATTTTCAAAGCAAAAAATAAATTAATAAATAATAAAAAAAATATCAAATCACCACCAAACATGATAAGCAATTAGTGGAGCAATTAATAATGGATTTGGTGGAGCAATTAGTGGAGCAATTAATAATGAATTTGTGGATGATTTGATGGAGGCAAAATTTTGCCTATAAATACCAAGCCATTTCATTTGTAAAATTCATACTTTCTTCTAATGAATTCCTTAAGAATACTAAGAAGATTGTATCTTATTTGTTTATTTACAGCTTTCAGTAATTAATTTCCGCTTTCGCAAATTCTTTTCTTTACTTTTCAGTTTTTACTTTCCGCAACTTACTTTTACGCACAATACTTTCTTTCTTTAATTTTCAGTTTTTACTTTTCAGTAATGAGGAGGTAACTCCCCTTTGCTGGGGTAAAAGGTAAAACTTTTATTACTAAATTTAGATTAATCTCCCTTAATTATAATATATAAACTAGTTAAAACCTGACGTAACGAGGATACCGCCATATTGGTCGGATGGTAATTATTTAAATTGGTTTTAACCTGACTAAACTGGATACCGCCTGATTGGTCGGTTGGTAATTAATTATTAATTTGAATTAATCTGGATACCGCCTATATGGCTGGTTGGTAATTATCATGCAAAGTTAATATATTATATTAAGGGAGATATCTAAAATACAAGTAATAAAAGTGGATCTTTTTATCTCAGCATTTTCTTTTATTGTACTTTTACTTTATTTACTTTTCATCAATTTACTTTTAGCATTTACTTTTCAGCAATTTACTTTTCAGCAATTTACTTTCAGCATTTACTTTTCAGTAATTTACTTTCAGCATTTACTTTCAGCATTTAATTTTCAGTATTTAATTTTAGCATTTACTTTCCGTCATTTACTTTTCAGCAATTTACTTTTCAGCATTTACTTTATGTCTTTTATTTTATTTAAGTTTTTACTAGCCCTAGTTATGTGTCGTAACTAAGTTAGTTATCTGGGGTTGTGATGAATTCTAATATCACCGGTTTATAAGGGGTTATTTTATAGTTTGGGTAATATTTAAAGGTTTACTTATTAAGTCTTAAGCTTAATGCTTCTTGTTGTCTGATCACCAATAAGATTGATGTGGTAAATCTAAAATAAACTTGACAAAGGAATTATAGGTTTCAGCCTTAGACTTAATAGCTCACGATCTTCCTTGAGGATAGATAACCCTTTAATAGATTTCCTTACAGGATAGACATATACATGTCGGGCGGGGGTAGCCATAATTGGAACTTAAACTTAATGAATCCATGTAATTTGGTTGACATAGACATATGGTTCAATTGAGTTATACTGGGTATTTGCGTCTGACCATCGACATAATTTAGTGTTCATAATTTAGTGTTCCAGGTTAGTAAACCAATTTATTACACAAACATTAAATAACCACTTCATCTTTTAAAAGATATTAGAAAGATTCACAACCCTAGATAGTTTCTAATATTGAATTTTCTTAAACCTACTTTCGTGCAATTTTATTTACTTGCTTTTAAATTTAGAATCATCATCATTTCAAATCAATCAATCAACCTGTTAGATACTAGTAATCATTTGACCTCATAAAATTAATAGATTAGGTATTAAGTCCTCGTGGGATCGATACTTTTTTATACTACTTGAACGATACGTGCGCTTGCGTTATTCACCCACATGTGTTTTCCCTTATTTGTTGTTGCAGAGGTTGCAGTTGCTGAGTCCTGACTACGTTTTCCCTTTTACCTTGGATGGACTGGGGTCAGGCGGTTTTGGTGGTGTAGTGACTTGATGTAGCGCGACTTTGAATTGGTGGCACACCGCATCTATATTGTAGTGCTCTACATGTAAATCTTCCTTAAAGGCCTCACACACCACCACTTCGTCAGTCACCTTATCTGTCTGCATTTCCATTCTCGCTTTCTTTTTGCCTTCATTGGCTCAATTAAAGCTCTATTTTCAGGACTTACTTGGTCTCCCACAAGGAACGTTCTGACAACTAATGTTTCTCCATTCCATCAAAAACTAAAGAGGCATTGTTGTACGTCTATTAACGCTCCTACTGCTACTAGAAAAGGTCTATAAAAAATATAAGGTATATCTACATCTTCCTAAATATCCAGATGATGAAGTTTGTTGGAAGCGTAAAATCCCATATATTTACCATCATATCCTCTATCTTCCATTTAGGTTTCTTACTGGTTCTGTAAGCAAATTGCAAGGTCATGGAAGTGGGCTTCAGCTCGACCCCAATCTCTGCGTTATAGGCCGTGGCATTAGATTGATCCTCGACCCTAAGTCGCATAAAGATTTTGACTCACAATCCGTAATGGTGCAGTCTATGGTGAACACGCAAAGATCTTTGCATTTGGTTGTAGTCGATTCTTACAATATGACAATGCATACCTCTGTGAGCCTTTCTTTTTTTGACAATGTTACTCATGAGTGAAGTTCCCCTCTCTTTGTCCCATTCTGCATGGATTCCTTCAGTGGAGGCCGCAATTTAGGTCTCAAGCTTGGTGAAACATTAAGAGAATTTATGTATTCACAAATTTCATTATCGTGTTCTTCATCAGACAGTTTTGTGAAACATTCATCCTCTACTTCCTTATGGCTGATTGAGATGGCGTTGCATAATTCTTTTCCTGACCTCATCGGGTTGTCGTATGTGTTACTTGAACAAGATTTGTGTGGCCTTTAACTTTGATTAATCGCATGCTGTCCAATTTGGGTCTCTAATGCTCTTATAGTTGCAATTTGACTCTGAAATATGACATCGTACTTGGATTTTTACTTCTTGAGCATGTTTGCTAGTAGTTCCTTCGATTATAACTTCTGCTCGTACCATTGATTGTTTTGCCACACAGGGTTGTAGCTATCTGAGTAGGGTTATGGCCTTGTCTGTTGTAGTTGTTAACATAATTATCAGACTCACTATGTAGAGTGTATGAATCCATTCTATACTCTCATATATCCTACATTTGTAGCTCTATATTGTTCACAGCCTACTTATTGAGGATCTCTAGACATTTATAGATTTGATCTAGTTTGGCATTCACAGCTTTGTTTAGCTCTAACCTATGGACTTCTGCCGCTCGCTACTGAATACTTCTTTTAGTTGGCTATGGTGAGTTTTTATTAGTCATCTTTTTCAGTAGATCACATGCGATATTCTCATCTTTGGCCATTAGTGCACCTCCAGCTGATGTGTCTACCGTAGTCTTCATGACTCTATTTTTCCCATTGTAGAAGGTCTGGACTTGCAGCCATTTCATAATGTCGTGATATGGGCACTTGCGTAACATGTCTTAATATCTCTCCCACGCCTCGTATAAGGGCTTTGTCATGTTGCGTGAATGACATGATGTTATTACATAACTTTGCTGTTTTTACAGGAGGAAAATACTTTACAAGGAGATTGGTGGCAAGTCTGTCCATGTAGTGATTGCGCTTGCTGATAGTGACTGGAGCCATCCATTCTCTCTATCATTCAATGATATAGGAAAACTCACAGGCAAACAGCTTCTTTTGCCCTTCTGTTGAAGTTGAAAGTGTTATATATTTCCAAGAAATTACGTACGTAGGCATTAGGATCATCATTCGGGCCACCCCCAAACTGCACTGATTATTGTATCATTTGAATACAGGTTTTGATGTCGCATGTGTTGGCCTGAAGGGGTTGTGGGACGATACAAGATATAAGTCCATCAATGATCAGTATTGTCTTGTCCCAAATTGGTATTGGCGTTGCTTCTTGTTGTTCAGGCTGACTGTCTTTCACGATGCCTGAAATAAAAAAAAAACAAAGAAAGAAAGAAAGAAAAAAAGAGAGTGTTTAGCTAAGCACGTAGAGTGTAGTCCTAATACTAATAAAGAAAAATAAAATAAGTCCCTGACAATGACTTTAAAAATTTGGTCATGATTTATCACCGTTCACAAACGCATATATCACTCAAGTAATATAGTGATAAAATTAAGATATCGTACCCAAAAGGACTTTTATTTCTTTTATTAATATTAAAACTAATCTACTTAACTAGAGCTAAATAATTGATTAGAGAAGAAACTGGTTAAATTAATTTAATAACTAAAAATCTAAATAAGCAATGAATAACAAACTTTAGGGAAAATCTTATATGATAGAAGAACCTATGTGTAACTTTTTCTAAGCACACAAATAATGAGTTCAAGCATAATTCATTCAATTGGATAGTTATTATGTATTATTAACATAGAACCCTAAACTATTTACAAGCCTCTTTCGACGGTCATGTCGTTGGACAATTATGACCCATAGCATCACTATTTGTACAGAGTATGGTGTTGTTGTACAAATAAACTATGTGACAAAGGAAATTGCTCTTTTATCATTTTTAATTGGATTATCGGGATATATAAATGATAAAAGTCCATATGATTAGTACCGGATTAATAAGATATGAGACAATATTAATCCACTAAGGTTTAATCATTAAATATCCCTAGTCGTAGTATTATCGAGACTGGACATCGATAATGCGGAATAGACAAGTATTACACTTGTGCGTGTTATGTAAGCGTAACGACATAGTTCTCATATATTTGGGTATTGGATACTCATGCAAGTGTAATAAGAGGTTCTGTTTACCGATGGCACGGAAACAGCTTCGCTCTGGATAGACCCCTCCGAATCCCATTGGTAGTATGACTATGTGTCTATGGGAATCCGAATCAGGGTAGGTGTATTTGATCTTAACCTGAGACTTGCATCGCTAATACTTGTGACAATCAATATATTTTGGTTTTGGTCGTCCGGGGCTTTAACAGGTTCTGTGTACGCCTCTTCTGGGTATACTGAGAATCATAGTGTATTGGGTGTGATGTCAAGATGGAAGTATCACTCCAGTCATATGGAGATGATGATCACGTAAGATACGGAACTAGTACTATTTAGTACTGCAGTCATCGGGATAATATGACTAGGTCATGATTATCCGATTATAGAGACTAGTTACCAGAGATCCGATATATGCTTCCTACGGGGCAGACACAATTCCAGCCCTAGGCCTAGCATGTGATATCGATACTGGATCGTAATACGTAATACTATGTATACTACGCCTGACATAGATTATATATTCCTTAAAGAATATTTCTGGAGAATTGGGTAGGCACGGTGCTTTGCTAGAAGCCAACCATGTCTTGTAAATCTGTAAGAACGTGGTACCGGGTACGCACGTGTTCAGATAGTCCAGGGACCGATTTACTGCCAACATATCCAGGGATATCATGGGTCGCTTCCCGAAGATTCACCGATGACGTATGACTCGAACATAATTAATCTGGGATTAATTAGAAGAGAGAGAAAATTAATCTAAGATTAATTACAGTGATAATTTTATCTGGGATAAAATTCAATTATAGCGAGAAAGAACGATTAATTCGAAATTAATCGATTAAAATAATATATTCGATATATTAAATGAAATTAGATTTCATAACGGAATTAAAATTGGATTTTAATTCGGGCGAACAAATTAATTTAGAATTAATTTACGAGCGACTTTAATAGTAATTTTACTAGGCATTATTATTTAATTAAATTTGATTTAATTAAGTCGCAACGGAAAATTCGTTAATTCAGAATTAACGAACCCGAGCCCGGAATGATTTTGCGGGCCCACTCGGATTTTGAATTCAAGTGGGGCCCACATGTCTCATCACAAGTCACGTAACTTGTCTTTCTCATCATTTTTTGTGATGGAAGTTAGTGTGATGTGATGTTGGCTTGTTTTTCACACAAGTTAATAAAGTGATGGACATTTTACCAACTTGGAATTTTGGTATTACTTTACATTTTGATTTTTGAAATAATTAATTTTGGTAACACATTCACTCATCTCTCTCATCATTCTTCTTCTCCTCTTTCACGCCATTTTGCACTCTCCCTCTCTTGGACTTGGCTTGGCCGAAACTTACCAAGAGAAAATGAAGAAATTTGTTGTAATTTTTCTAGTGCTAGCACACAAAGAATCATACAAAGGTGATAGGGAAACCTTTCCCAAGAGTTTGGAATCCTTTCCTCAAGGCTTGGAGCTTGACACTCAACATTGGAGGAGCTTGGAGCAACTTCAAAAGAAGCAAAAAATTTGAACTCTACACATCCTATAACCGATCATTGTGAGTGTAATTCCGCTATACTTCTTTGCGTATTTACACTTCTTTCATGCTTAATATGATCTTGGGATGTTCATTAGAACCAAACAATGATATCAGAGCCTATTTAAGCATGAAATTGAATTAGGGTTCTTAATCTTGAATTTGGGTATTTTTGTTTTGAGCATGATTTAATCAAATTGTTTTTTTGAGTATGCTTAGATAATGATAACTCAGAGTTATGCATGATCAATTTTATGAAAAATTATTGGATTATTTTTCCCCAAATTACTAGGCTTGGCCGAATGTAAAGGACTCTTGTAGCTCTTGGTGATTTTTTATTTTAAGCCATTGGATGTGTTTAGAATGTTTGAATATATTGATTTGTGATTTAATTGGATTGAAATCAAAATCGGATATAAAAATCCCATGATTGCCGTGAGCCTTGGAGAGCATGTTGGATTGATTTTGCTTCAATTTGTGTTGGACATAATTGATTAAATAAAGCATGATTAATTATGTAAATTGGTATTTTGGAAATGTTAATTTAAAAAATTAATTATGCTAATACACTTTAATTAAATAAATTTTGATATTTGGAATATTAGAATTTAATTAATTAGGCTTAATTTGGAATTTGGCTAAAATTGTTGTATTTGGGCTTAATGGGCTTGTTTGGGCCAGTTTGGTTTAGGATAATTGGTTGGATCCAATTGGGCCTAAAACCATTTCCATAAAGTCCAAATATGATAATTGGGCCTAATGGGCCGAAATTAATTTTATGGCAAATAATGTGATTCCTTTATTGGGCCTTGGCATTTGGGTTTGACTCATATTGGCCAAAACCCAAGCCTTAAGAAATTAATTGAAAGCCCATTGGACTTTAATTAAATTGATATTAGATGTTAATTGGCTTTGAGACTCATAAGATTGGATTTGGAATCCAAGTCTAAAAGGCACATTTAAAGTGTAATTATTTAATTTCGAATTAAATAAGAATTAGTATTGAATACAAATTAATTCGGATTTAAAATTGTAGTTCGATATAATTCAAGATGCACTTTGAGTATTATTCTTTACTTAAATAACGAGTTGGACTCGCGCAAATCAAATCGTTGTTTGAATATTGGATGGTCATTAATCAAAGATTAATTAATTGGATTAGATTGATTGATAACCTGTTTTGTGTGAATACATGGATGTATTGTATGAATAATGTATATCGGATGGATATTAGATGGGTGAGGGTAATTTTGGAATTATTGTAATAAATTTAGAATTTATTAAATTGGACCTGCGTGTCCAGCTTTTATCTATTGACTCTTTGTAATTCTCTTCTCACCAATTCCCCTCAATGTAAATGAGGTTTCTTTAGAAGTATTATGTAATTGGGTAGAAGTTAGAATAGTGCTAGCCTGGGAGAGGAAATTGAGTGATTTGTTCTAGGAACAATTTGTGAGATATCCATCCGCATATCATTATTAATTTTTTATCGCGCCTTATTATGCTTTTAGAGTGCATGTTTAAGGGTGTATGATGAGACCTAATCAAAGATAATAAATTGGTTGCAAATTTACGCGAAAACCCTCAATCAATATTAAGCGTTTTTCCTTCCATTGATTGCCAAGATTGGCACTGGTTTGTTGGCCAAAGTCAAGACCTTTGTCCATCGCGGATGTGTTTGAATCATGAAGGCTTTGTTCCATATCGTATGCCTTGGGCAAGTTGTGATTTGTTGGCCAAAGTCAAGGTCACTTCTTGTTCATAGGCCTCGATTACGAAGCTTTCCCACTGTCAATGGGTCACGCTTAACTGGTTTCATTAAGCTTGTTGATCCAAAGCCAAGGCTTAGTTAATTCAGAGGAAAAAGTTAGGCAATATATCAGATATTTGGCATATATTGGATATATGTTTCGGACTTGAAGTCCACCTACTGGATCTAGGAATTGGATAGATCCAATTGATCTTAGAGATCTACCTAGTTAAGTTTCATACAATTTATTGGCCAAAGTCAAGGTTGTGTGTTATTAACGGGATTCTAGCCCACTAGGAAACTAGGTTTCCCTGAGTACTCCACAGAGGGTTAGAGGCTCGTCGAAAAATAGTGGGAGGCAAGTATAAATTTGCAATTTCGTTTAGATACTTGCCAATACGCGCTTATTTCATTTTTCGTCATTATTTAAAATAAATATATTAGTTGGACTAGTTTTCAATGGTTGTTTTAATTAAACAGTTGGACTGTATTCAAACTACTTCATTTATAGTTGATTATATAATTGGATTATAGTAATCAATATATTTGAATTTAACCAATCAAATAGTAGTTGATTATATAGTTAGACTATATGAATCATTATATTTGTTTGTACCCGAAATCGTTGATTGGATAGTTGGACTATTGGAATCAAGATAACTGAAAGATTAGCGTTTAAAACATAATCCTGGGTGAAAATGTCTTTAAGCGGCTTCAATTTTCAGATTGGGAATAGAACTCATGATAGTCCTAGGAACCGAGAAGTTACTTTATTTGATAGAGTGACATCTCGGGCCTGAGCCCGGAGTTGAGCAAATAGTGGAGCATGAGCTTTGGAAGACTCATGGTGATGATAACTTTAGTGCTCAATCTGTTATGCTTGCGCAAAGACTCCTTAATTTCTTCGTCAGAACTAAGGATTAGATCCTTATTATGATATTGAAATTGAAAGATCTTCATAGATCTATTCTTAGATCTTAGAAGTACTAATTGCAAAAGAAACTCTTAGAGAGTTAATGGCTATGCTCAAGGAGACAAAGCCAGAGCTTACAAAAAGGCAAGAAGCGCAATGCGCATCTTTCTTCAACATCCCAGAAGGTCAAGGCTTGGCCGAAGGCTTCTAGGGATATGAAAAAGGGGCAAAGGCAAAATCATCATAGTTTTCTAGGAAGACAAATGACACATCCCAAGATGTCTGCCTAAACTGTGGCAAACGGGGTCACTGAAAGCGTGACTGCCGTATGGACAAAGGCAGACATGAAGGAAGTGAAGACGGGCAAGGCTCCTACTTCAGATATGTGTGTTATAAACATGTCCACTACTAGTTTTAAAATTGCATTTTGATTCTGGATGTGGTATGTACATATGTACTGATGTGCATGATCTGCTAATTAGTAAGAGACTGACTTCAGATGAGATCGATCTGCAAGTCAAAAACGGGACGAGAGTCGCTGTTTTAACCATAGAAACCTAAGTTTTGGAACTGCCCTTTGGGCATGTACTTAAATTAGGAAACTGTTATAATGTACCTAGTTTGACTAGAAACATTATCTCTATATCTAGTATAACCCGTTGCGGGTATACCTTTATATTCTAGAACACTAAGTGTTTTAGTTTATAAAGATGATATTGAGATAAACACATTAGATGTGAATAACAGTATTTATATTTTGAATATAAATTAATCTCATACATATAGTATGACAAACAAATAGCTCAAACTGAATTAATCAGATGAGACTTATTTATGGCATTGTTGTCTGGGACACATTAACAAGACTCATATATCCACACTTTTGAAGAGTGGGTACTATGATGGATTTGATTCTAATTCAAATGATGTCTACGAATCTAGTTTGTTAGGCAAAGTGCCTAAAACACATTTTACTTGGTAAAAGTGCAAGTGCCACCGATTTGTTAGCCCTCGTTCATAGTGACGTAAGTGAGCCCATGTCTAGCTAGGCTAGAAGTAGATATGAATACTTTGTAACCTTTACGGATGTGGCATCGCGTTACGATTATGAGTATCTTATGAAACACAAGTCAGAAACTTTTGAGTAATTCAAAGAGTTTCGACACGAAGTAAGAAGACAGACCGATAAAAGTTTTAAAAACATTACGGTCGGTCCATAATGTAAAATACTTAAACATATAAGTTTCAAGATTACTTGAAAGAGTATGGTATTCTTTCACAGTGGACTCCTCCCGGAACACCTCAATTTGACGGTGTGTCCGAACTGAGAAACCAAACTTTGTCGAACATAGTAAGGTTAATGATGAGTCGCTCTGAGCTACCAATTTCCTTCTAGGGATACACATTAAACAGTGCAATACTTATTTTGAATAAAGTTCCGTCAAAAGTCTGTTGGACATACTCTATATTAGATATGAACAAGAAAGAAATCGGGTTTCTTGATTTCTGAAGATTTGGGATGCTGAACATATAATTGAAAGTTTGGATGATACCAAATTAGAACCCAAATCGGATAAGAGCCTAATTTGTAGGTTGTCCTAAGGAAACCAAAGTATAGTACTTATGCAACTCAAAAGAGAACAATATAATTGGTGCTCTCCATGCAGTTTTCCTAAGAGGAATTCCTATATGCAGTGGTAGGTGGGAGGAAAGTAGAACTCGATGAAAATCAGAGTGATACTATTCTTGGAACAGAATTCTTAACGGAACATGAACAGTTCATCAGGGATGAGACTGTACCACAATCTTCGAATACATAAGAACCACGTAAGTCGGAGAGAGTCAGAAAACACCCTGAGAGGTATGGGTTTCTGATCTCACCTCTTGTAGACATTAGTCTTATTGAGGGTACTGAACCGACTACGTATGAGGAAGTGATACAAGTATCGACTCCTTTTATGGCAAACTGCCATGAAGTCCGAAATGGATTACATGTATACAACCAAGTTTGGACACTGGTTGATGTACCAGAAGGCATTGTGCATGTTGGTACTAAATGAGTCTTCAAGGAAGACATACATGAATATGGCAAAATATAAATGTACACAGCTAGGCTTGTACATAAAGGGTATCGTCAATGACATAGTGTCGACTACGACGAAACTTTTTCACATGTTGCCATGATTAAATCCATTCGGATAATGCTTGCTAATGCTGCATATTTCATTATGAAATATGGCATATGGACGTCAAAATTGCTATCCTTAAACGGAAACCTTTGGAGGATGTTTATAAACATCCTGACGGTTTTGTCGTACCGAAACATGCAACAAGGTTTGCAAGTTAAATCGATCCATTTATGGATTGAAGCAAGCATTACGTTCTTGGAACTAACGTTTTGATAAGATCATAATGGTATATGATTTAATTCAAAACGAATATAATTCTTGTGTATATAAGAAGGTTAGTGGGAGCGCACTGACAATGATTGTCCTTTATAATAATGACATATCATTTCTTGGAAATGACATTCCCATAATACAATTGGTGAAAGCTTGGCTTTCATGAAAATTCTCCATAGAATACTTGGGAGAGGCAACATTTATTCTAGGAATAAGGATCTACTGAGATAGATCTAAAAGTTGTTGGCACTCTCCGATAACTCGTACATTGAATTAAATATACGCGACCTGGTGTCTCATATGCTTTGAGCATATGGAGTCACAATCAGGCCAATCCATGTGATGGTCACTGGATCAATGTTAAGAACATCCTTAAGTATCTTAGACGAACTAAGGATGTTTTCTTAAGCTATGGAGAATGAGAACTTGAAGTGACTGGGTTCACCGTTGCAAGTTTCCAAACTGACAAAAACGACTGTAAGTCGCAATAAGGGTACTATATAGTTTGAATAACGGAACTGTGAGCTGTAAATCTTCCAAGCAAGATACTGTTGCTGAATAAACAACAAAAGCGGAATATTGCTGCAGCTGAGGCAGTAAAAGAAGCATTTTGGATCTATAAAATTCCTAATTAGATTAGGAGTTGTTCTGTTAGCAACTGAGCTAGGCTACAACACAGGCTAAGGAATCACGGTCTCATCAACGATCCAAGTATGTACTTCAACTATTTCATCTGATTCGTAAGATCATACATCGTGGCGATGATGATCGAATAAAACGCATCAGATGATAACATTGCAAATCCGCTGGCGAAAGCTGTTTCTCAGCAGAAGTTTGAGCAACTCGTACATAGTCAGGTGTTAGACACTTGAGTGATTGGCTATGGCCAAGTGGAGGGAGATTGTTGGACAATTATGACTCATAACATCACTATTTGTACAGAGCATGGTGTTGTTGTACAAATAACTATGTGACAAAGGAAATTGCTCTTTTATAATTTGTAATTGGATTACCAGGATATATAAATGATAAAAGTCTATAGATTAGTACCAGATTAATAAGATATGAGACAGTATTAATCCACTATGGTTTAATCATTAAATATCCCTAGTAGTTGTATTATCGAGACTGGACATCGATAATGCGGAATAGACTAGTATTACACTTGTGCGTGTTATGGAAGCGTAACGACATAGTTCTCATATATTTGAGTATTGGATACTCATGCAAGTGTAATAGGAGGTTGTCTTTACCGATGGTATGGAAACAGCTTCGCTCTGGATAGACCCCTCGGAATCCCATTGGTAGTATGAATATGTCTATGGGAATCCGAATCAGGGTAGGTGTATTTGGTCTTAACTTGAGACTTGCATCGCTAATACTTGCGACAATCAATATATTTTGGTTTTGGTCGTCTGGGGCTTTAACAGGTTCTGTGTACACCTCTTCTGGGTATACTGAGAATCGTAGTGTATTGGGTGTGATGTCAAGATGGAAGTATCACTTCAGTCATATGGAGATGATGATTACGTAGGATACGGAACTAGTACTATTTAGTACTGCAGTCATCGGGATAATATGACTAGGTCATGATTATCCGATTATAGAGACTAGTTACCAGTGATCCGATATATGCTTCGTACGGGACAGACACAATTCCAGCCCTAGGCCTAGCATGTGATATCGATAATGGATCGTAATACGCAATACTATGTATACTACGTCTGACATAGATAATATATTCCTTAAAGAATATTTCTGGAGAATTGGGTAGGCACGGTGCTTTGCTAGAAGCCAACCATGTCTTGTAAATCTGTAAGAATGTGATAGCGGGTACGCACGTGTTCTGATAGTCCGACGACTGGATTTACTGCCAACATATCTAGGATCTCATGGGTCGCTTCCCGAATATTCATCGATGACATATGACTCGAACATAATTAATCTGGGATTAATTAGAAGAGAGAGAAAATTAATCTAGGATTAATTATGACGAGAATTTATCTAGAATAAAATTCATTAATAGAGAGGAGAACGATTAATTCAGAATTAATCGATTAAAATAATATATTCGATATATTAAATGAAATTAGATTTCATAACGGAATTAAAATTGGATTTAATTCGGGCGAACGAATTAATTTAGAATTAATTTGCGAGCGACTTTAATAGTAATTTTGCTAGGCATTATTATTTAATTAAATTTGATTTAATTAAGTGACAACGAAAAATTTGTTAATTCGGAATTAACGAACCCGAGTCAAGAATGTGTTTGCGGGCCCACTCGGATTTTGAATTCAAGTGGGGCCCACATGTCTCATCACAAGTCACATCACTTGTCTTTCTCATCACTTTTGTGATGGAAGTTAGTGTGATGTGATGTTGGCTTGTTTTTCACACAAATTAATAAAGTGATGGACATTTTACCAACTTGAAATTTTGGTATTACTTTACATTTTGATTTTTGAAATCAATTAATTTTGGTAACACATTCACTCATCTCTCTCATCATTCTTCTTCTCCTTTGCACTCTCCCTCTCTTGGACTTGGCTTTGCCGAAACTTACCAAGAGAAAATGAAGAAATTTGTTGCAATTTTTCTAGTGCTAGTACACAAAGAATCATACAAAGGTGATAGGGAAACCTTTCCCAAGAGTTTGGAATCCTTTCCTCAAAGCTTGGAGCTTGACACTCAACATTGGAGGAGCTTGGAGCAACTTCAAAAGAAGTAAAAATTTTGAACTCTACACATCCTATAACTGATCATTGTGAGTATAATTCTGCTATACTTCTTTGCGTATTTACACATCTTTCATGCTTAATATGATCTTGAGATGTTCATTAGAACCCAACACATGTAAATATACTCGGATTAAATTAATTAGCTATATGTTTATGTTAATTAATTTAATCCAAATTCATTAAGAATAAGTTCTAATAGTGGCTATGCATGCTCTGCATGTATATGTCTATCCTGAAGGAAAATTTATTCAAAAGAATTAGGTCATGCGTTATTATTCCCACGGCTAACCCAAATTCCATCCATCGAGTTCCTAAGGATTTACCAATTCTATTCTATTGTTGGCCAAATAAATAAAATATGCATTACAACACAAAGAATAATAAATATTCCAACAACACACCCAAAAGAATAAGAAAATATAAATTAATTAATAAATATGCTTTAGATCCATTATAACCAAAGATTAATGATTTAGCTACTCATGATATTCAATAATCACAAGCTAATCATTATTATAAAGCAAGAACACGTAAGAGATTAAGTAGATAGCGAAGGGAAGAAAGAACTCTCGTTTTCAGTCTTCGTCTTCAAACTTTAGCATCAGTTGACGCACTTGTTCTTACCTTGCCATAGGCATTCTTCTATGCTCTGGGACTTCAAAATTGTGTTATGAGATTTTTTTTTAGGTTTTTGGGACGAACTTATGCTTATATATGAGGTCTTTCCTTGATAAAAATCGAGTTCTGAGCGAACAAGGAAAACTTTTTTGTGTCGCGACATGCTGAACGAGCGTCGCGACTCTTGTGATCCCAACGGCACGTTGCGACGCGCCCAATTTGTTACAATCTGGTTAGTTTTTTTACTCTGAAATTGGCCCGATTTGCTCCGTATTTTTCCTTTTTCATCTCTCGTTGAATCCGTTGAGTCTTGCTATTATTATAACTTATAAAATACACCTGAAACATGTCAAAGCGTTTATAAAACTCGAAATATCACACAAAACATTAAGATAGAGGGCGATATATATATATATAATATATATATATATATTAGCCGCTCATCAATGATTCAAATTATCATTTATTTTTAATGTATTTTTAGAAAAGTAAAATCGTACCGATATATAACGCGATTACAATCAAATTAATAGACATCTATTGATAACGACACATTATTTGAATAGATGCCATCATCGGTGATTGTGAGATTTTATTTTAGAGGTGGTTAAATATTATATTATTATTTTTAAAAAAAATAGAAAGCAAAAAAATATGAGATTGATATCAGACTTGACAATAGACAATCCATTCTTAGTTACCCCTGTGGATGTCACTCTCATAAACAATATCAACATGGCTTCATTATAAGCTATCTATAAGATAACAAAAGGGATAGTTAGTGGAGAACATTTGATATGGAAATGGTATTATTATTTGGAATTATCAAATTTAAAATCAATATTTTCTCATATATGTAAGTTATGGAAATCATGCAAAAAGAGTGAATATGACAGATAATATTCCATGGAACAAGATTTATAAATTGAGTAGAGCTGGGGCATGCAATAGTTAGAGACACATAATAGTCCGTGGACAATTGACACAATACGGCTGGATATGATCTTAAAATTATGATCCAAATTTAAATAAAATTTAATTTTTAAATATTATAAAATGATTTTTATATTAAGATAATTCAAAACCGACTATGGCAGCAGTGGACAAATTTTTTTCTTAAATTTCACGTTGATATTGATTGACACATTTGAGGAGCCTATTGAATGATACCTAATAATTTGGTCTATTCAAAATGCAACTTGTTTCGATAAAAAGAAAAAAAGCTTTCGATCATCTAATCATTTGGAATATTGCATTGTTGGCCTATTACACATAAAGGGCTCAAATTCTTATTACTTTAAATTGACTTGTGTCATTTAACCATTCAATATATATATATTATTTATAATTAGAACGTTGGAAATTCTACCGTCAAATTTCCCGACTCGCACTTAACCGAAGCATGTAAAACCTCCGGCTATTTCAAGCTCTTACAAAAAACGCACCTCCTGAATTCGAACTTGAGACCTGAAGATCAGATTCTAAACCGTACACCACCAAACCACGTGTCCATTGGGGACTCAATTTTACAACTTTATAAACTTCCTTTTTCTTTTTTCTTATTAAATTTATTATTACATTAGTACAATACAAATTTATAAATACACCCAAAAGATGTATCGAAAAGTCAAATTAAAACCTGGATTTTAGCTCATTATTTATTGAGACCTGTTAATTATAGTTGAAATTCATCTCAAAAATATATTATATCTGGATTTGAAACCCAATTTAATACCAATAGTCTATCCAGACCTGTCTCAATGTATTATAATTTGAAGCCTAACACTCAAGTCCAGAGAGACTTGAACATGACCTAGATTAACTAGTGGTTTGCTATACGTTTCTCCTTTAGTTTATATTAACTAATTTACTTTTTTTTTTTTCATGTTAATTCGACCAATCCCGTATGTATATATTAATAATGAATTGAAATATAATCTTGCAGTATAATAATAAATATTTGTTTTAATTTAATTTTTTTGGGGCTCCGAGTAACCTCTTGGGATTGCCTAGATAACCATATATATGATCGTTTTGAAGAATCTAAGTTTGATGCTGAAGCTGAAGCTGAAGCTGAATTTTCTTTTTGGTGTGTAGTGTTATGTGATATGACAGATAAAAGTTTTTGATACTACCTGCTTGACTCTTCATACCCACTTTTTCTTTTCCAATGTCTAATTTTTAAGTTGATAATATACTTAGTTCCATAATGTTGCATTATTTCAACTTCCCAGAATCAGGAGAGGGACTTTATCTTGAAAATTTATTCTCTGAAGATCTACAATGAGACTGTCATGGACCTGTTGAATCGTGAATCTGGTACCCTGAGGTATTTAAGCTTTCTAAGCCTGAGTGCCCAAAAACAGACCCCTTCTTGATAGGATTGGATTTCTACTAACATCTTGAGTATGGAATATACTTATTTAGGCTCTTTTTTAATTAGCAAGGAATTGCATACAGTTCTTTCACCTTGCCATGTTAATTCCTGCTTTTGATGTTGTTTCATACAGAAAGGAACCATTGTGGAAAAGCTAGCTGAAGAAGTTGTTCAGGACAGCCAACATTTGAGGCACTTAATTGGAATTTGTGAAGATAACTGAATAATCATGTGTTCATAAAGTTAGAAAGTTTTAGGTGTGTGAGTTTGAATATTTGGTGGCTTATTTTTACGACTCTAAAAACTAGCTGATTGAAAAATCTGAGAAGCATTCAAGCTCTTTCCGAAGAATGCAAGCTGTTGCCTGTTGGCATTCTGTGGTGGTCTTCAAAAGTTGTACCCACCAGAAAAATATTTTTTCGATGTAGAGTGCTGTCACATAGGCCATACCTTTTTTCCAAAAGAAACTTCTGGTGATTTGTTTTCTAAATCTACTACATATGTTAAGAAAACTTAAAAATACAACATTGCTATAGCATATACCTTTAATGTTTGTATAACTGTTATGATTCTCTGATCACTGAAAAGTGTTTATGAAGAAAAATCGAATTATATTATTACAAGAACAGAATTTACAAAGTATTTAAACTTTACAAAAAACCCCACTCTCTACACTCTTTAAGCTTTCTTGCCTGGAAGCTTACACTCTAAGCTCTCTTATTTGGAGCTTCTTGTTGGGGATGGTTTGAGCTCTCAAATGAGCTCTCAATTTATAACAAAAAATAATAGCTCAAATGTCAACAAATGAATAGTTTCCACATAAAGTTTATTTGTGATTTTGCACAAATTTTCAAACTCCACCTAAAGTAGTTTTGGAGGATTCTTGGAGGTGGATTCATGCATATCTTGCATGCTTTGCAACTGCATTCAACAGTTCTCCCCCTCCAGCTGCATCTGAAACGATTGTTATCTGAAAGCTATCCCGGCTATGTCTCTGCACAACTTTGGCTTGTCCTGATTGACCACATTTGTTGACATGTCGACCGTGTCTTTGCACGACACACTTCACTATGTCTCTGCACAATACTCTTCTGCTGTGTCTCTGCACAATACATTTCACTATCTCTGCACAATATTCTTCTGCTATGTCTCTGTAAAGCACAGTTCCGCTGCCATGTTTCTTCACCCATTTATTCCTCAATGCCTTCTTGTCTTGTGGGAAACTCTATGGCTCTCCTTCATCAGTAAGCATAATATATATTCGGATCCCGGATATCTGGTTGATGGAATCCTGCCTCGCCCAAATCTTCTTGTCTGAGGTCCACTGGTTTCAAGAGCTTTGTCATCATCCAAAACTGTGGATGATCCTGTTTACGGCTCCCCCTACTCAACACTCTCTTTTGTAATCTCCGATAGAGCGGGTTGTGTCTTCCCCTCCTCGACATCCTTATTTGCTTCCTCTAGTTCTGCTTCTGAAATATCATGCACCCTATTTGTGGCCAATTGTGCTGGTGCTGAGTCTGGATTTCTGTCGGCACTGAAATTGGAAGACATCTTGGGCTTTTCAATGTCTTCAATTGTCTGGTTTTATATGGTCCACATGCCGATTGTGTATTATTATTATTATTTTTTTTATTATTTTTTTTTATATTGCTAATCTTGTCATTGTCATTGTCTTTTTCCATTATTTATATATTATATAATTAATATTTTATAATGGTAACTTTAAATTTGACGTTAGTGTGTATTTATTTTTTTTAATATTATTCAACAAAATAGGATGTAGATTCAAAAGAGTAATGCCAGAGTAATTTGTTGTACATGTTATTTTATTATTATGTCATATTATTTTATGTAAAGAGTTTTAGGTCTTTGCACTATTAATTCTTAAAAATGAATGGTGTTGCACTATTAATATCAAACATTTTTATATTAATTTTGAAGCCAAAATATAATTACAACTAGTTGTGTTAAGTATTTATGAAATGTGCCGACTTACCATCATGTCATGTTGTAAAGATTATAAAGTTTTCAGGTGACACTTTATAATAATTATTAATAAACATGCGCCTCATGTTTGTAAGGTGTGTTTCTCTTATCTCTTACCGCGGTTTTCTGGTTCCCATTGCCTCGGTGTGCCTCTCACCTTTAACGACACTGATAAGTGCACTTTTTTTTTTTTTTTTTTTTTTTTAATTTTCTTAATATTTTTGCCTTTGTGCATGCAGTTCATTGAACTTTTGAAGTATAGGCACTCCGTGTCTTTGCATCATGTTTTGTCAGTTCTCTTCATTTTCTGAGTAAAATTTGAATCTGGAGTAAGAAAATTATATATATTTTGCTGATTCCGAGCCACAATGCCTCAGTGCAACCACTTTTTACTGGTCAGCGGGTGGGGCATAACTTTGTTCACATACGTTTTCTTCATTCAATCTACTTATTGCTTCAAAAGAAAATCACTGACTCATATTAATTCATAAATTTTGTTGGTGCATTTATTGGCTTTCTAGCCCAATCCCAATGAGACTTCTCTTGAGATCTCGAGATGTCCTAGAGAATTGCAATTTTTTCCCCTTAAAACTTCCATTCTCTACAAATTATATAGCTCATGCCTCATAGGACATTCGCTTTTCATACCTCTTTTGTTATTTCAAGTGTGAGAAAGTTCTCTCTCTCCTGTGTGCCATTTATATGATAGGTTATAAGACAATTCTAACATCTTGTGCTGACGGGTTTCACCTTATTTCAAACAATTGAGAGCAGCCTGCGGGAAAATTCAGGATATGTGAAGTCTTTCTTAGCAAGCTTGGTATGTTTACTAGTTCCCCCTTGACCTTGTATAAGATTCTCAGTGGTAAATAGTAGTTCCATTTTGTTGATTGAAGTGCTGTAATTTTGCAGAAGTGAACGTGCCTCTCAAACAAATGCCGGTGGTGTAAGGCTCAAGGAAGGCAGTCACATTAATCGTAGCTTGTTATCACTCACAACAGTGATCAGAAAGCTGAGGTGATCTAGTGCAGAATGACCAAAAATTGTGAATCAGTTACATCAACGGCTTAAGCTTTTGCATATTTCTATTTTGCATATTTTCAGACTCAAATAATGATAAAGCATCTAAGAATTATCTTGACTGCTCTTTGTTTTTGCAAGAAGCATGAACTTGAAATTCAAATTTTGGCAAAGATCTAGTAGAACTATATGTCATTTATACTGAGTTTTCTTGCTACTGTGTGATTAGTTTTTGAATGGCATAGATGTGGTTTAATTTTGGAGAAGATCTCATGAAAATTTGAGTTACTGAATTGTTTCTGGTGCCAAAAAAAATCAATAATAAATACTAATAATTCAATTGATATCTGATTAATGGGACGGCTATTATAATCAAATTGGAAAGTTGGGGTAGTATGAGTCTCGATTATGCTCTTAAAACCACTAAGCAGACCATAAGATATTTTGAGTGACTTGCAAGTATTTAATAGGAATTAAATGATCAGTATTTATTTGATCTCTCTATTTTGTTTGCAGATATTTACCCTTAACCATGTCAAATAGGAAATGGCAGAGGCCTTAGATGTATAGTATTTTGTTGGATATTTAAGTGCAAGGATCCCATATCTTACTGTTAGGGTTAGTGCTCAGAGCACCAATCCGGATCGTAATTTTAAAATTATGATTTCGCCCAAACTGCACTGCCGCTGCGCTTGACCCCAACACTTGGTGTTTTCCTGTTTGCAGTGGTGGAAAAAGAAGTGGTCACATATCATACAGAGATTCGAATATTGCAGCACTCACTTGGTGGAAATGCTCGAACAGCTATTATATGTACTATCAGTCCTGCTCTGAGCCATGTGGAGCAAACTAGGAATAAGCTGTCCTTTGCTACGAGTGCAAAGGAAGTCACCAACAATGCCCAAGTGAACATGGTATAGTAAATAAGAGAATATACCTCCATGCATTTTTGCATTTTTTGATTCTGTTAAATCTTGACACCATATCTGGACTTTCATGGATGGGACTAACAGTGAGCCCTCCTATTCTTTTTCCATGGTTTAATGGTATTTCCCATTAATAGGTCCTTAGTTTATAAACAGCAACCTCAGTATAGTTTTGTCTTGTCACAACGTATGTGTTTACTGACTTATCGATGGTGATCAAACCTTAGAAAGTGTTTTCTACAGGTTGTTTCAGAAAAGAGGCTGGTGAAGATTTTGCAGAAGGGAGTGGCCAGACTTGAAGCAGAGCTACGAAGTCCAGACCCTTCTGCTTCCTCATGTTTTAGATCTCTGTTAATGGAAAAGGAATTGGAGATTCAGCAGGTATATGTTTTCATAAACAATATTACTGAAAAGACAGTTCTTTATATCAAGAGACTAATTGTAATGAATGGACTATTTGAACACAGGCAGCTTTGAGATGGATTAAACAACATTAGCTTTTTAATTATATACTGTGAATTTCCATGAATTTGTGTTTGTTATGAATCCACCTTCAAGAATCCTCCAAGACTACTTTCGGTGAAGAATTAATTTTCTTGAAAGGAGAATCAATTTTGTTGAAATTTTGAGAAAACCTCCAAATTACTTTGAGGTGATTTTGTTCTTTTGTAGACTTTTGAGTCGTGTGTTCTCCTATAAATATGGAGCTCATTTGAGAGCTCAAACCATCCCCAACAAGTAAGCTTCAAGAAAAGAAATCTTAGAGAGTTGCTCCTAATAAGAGAGTAAGATCCTGGAAGCTTCATTTAAAGAGAGCTTGGTAGAGAGTGTAGTTAGTGTGAGATTTTTTGTACAAGTTTTATAATACTTGTAAATTCTATTCAAGTAGTAATATAGAGTATTTATTTTTCCTCAAAATATTTTTCAGTGATATGAGAATCACAACAAGTGGTATTTATTTTTTCCCAAAACACTCTACAGTGATCTTGGAGGTGAAGAACAGAACTTGGTTTAGAAAATTCAAGTTTCGGGAAAATTCTCAAAAATCAATTTTAAGTATACCATTAGCTTGTTCACGTTGAGACGAGCACGGTAGTATTTTTCGACGATCAAACAGAGATCGGAGTAACCCTCACACGCCGCACACGCTTAACAGAGAGCTGTTCACGCGCCGCCACGTGCAACACGCGTGTCTAGAGGCAGTAGATGCTGACGTGTCCTCAATGTCAGCACTTCCGGTCTCGTCAACTGCCACATCATCACTTCTGGTCCATTCAGCAGCCACATCATCATTCATGTCTAGTCTTTGGCAATGTGTGCAGCAACCTGACTCGAGGAGTATAGTTTTGGGGAGCGTTTGCAAGAAGCCACAATCTGAGGACATTGGGCTGGTCAGTACCAATATCTTTTATAAAGTTCCCGACATCAACTCACCAACTCGTTGATACCGAAAACTAGAAGACAAATATTGATGGTGACTTTTCACTCAGAGGAAGGTTCAAATATCGGGGAGGGGCACAATAGGTCTTGTACTTAGCCTAAAATACATAATAGAGGCCCAATGACTCAGAGAGGCTGATGGAGCCTGATAGAATGACCAAGTCTTATCGTACAAATGAGTTCATGAGAGAGTTAAAGGAGTTGGTGATGAAGAAAGTTGGCACACCGACCCGATCTAAAAGAAGAAGTGTTGGATTAGGGTTTATTTGAGGATTTACGGAAACCTACCCGAGAGGTCTATGCTACTGACCCGACCTTGTTAGGGAAGCTAGAGAAAGCTTTAACAAGTATCTTCTGCCTCGGTAGACTGGCTCGAGGAACGAATATGGGATCAGATGCGGACTTGTATTGGAGTTGTATAACGTATGCCTTATTTGGAAGTTTGGGCTTCTAGAAGGCTGATGTGACGAAAGTTGATCAACAACTCTTCTTGGAAAGAGACCTTGCCAGACGGAACAGTGCCGGAGTAGTTGAGTTGTAGGCTGTTATACCAACAAAGCGTGTAGCAGGAACCAAAAAGTTGAAATGATGGTTTTGCTAACAGAGTTGGTTGAACCAGGAGACAATACTACCATTTACTGAGTGGTTGGGGAAAAGAAGCATGGGACAATGATAGTCTGGTGACGACAACTGACGTCATAGGTTTGTGAAATAGTAGATCTAGGAGGCTATATAAAGGGGTTGGAGTCTCAGATTCAGAGGTTGGCTAATTTCACGTTTCAAAACTCAGAGAGAAATTGAGAATTGAAAAGTTAGTGATAGAGAGAGAGAGAGCAGGTCGGTTGTTCAACCACTTGTAAGATTTATACTAAGCTAGTTGTAAGATCCGAGGTGTTTATTTTTGCATTCTTGTATTCCCCTCCCAACTTGTAGCTCGGGTCAGTTTTGACCACGAGCAAGTAATAAAATACACACTCATTCTTCTGTGGATATAGATTGGAGTCATTATTCGTCAAACCACGTTAATTATGTGTTTTCTCGTTTGCTTGTTAAATTTGCTTTTGGTTCTCTACTAATCAAACAAATTCAATGTTGAGAGAGGTTTGTTCGAGGGGTAAATTTCTCATATTACCATTCGAACGAAAAACAACCGTCAACATAATGGTATCATTTTGGCATATTTTCGGTTCTTTGGATGTATGGTTGTTGCAAAAGTGACACATTTTTTCTCCATTTTTTTTAACGATCACTTGAGGTCTTATATCCATGAAGGCATGATCCATACAAGAGTTTATAATGGATATTAATTTTGTATATAATCTACCTTTGTTCTGATCTCATATGGGTTTGTACGAGCCCCAAATGATGCGATTTGGTGATAAAGGGTTTAGAATTTGGTTGTCATGTCTTTGGTTCTAATCCATGGGTGTATTTCTTGTAAAAACTTGGGACAGTTGGAGATTTTACATGTCCCGTTTAAGTTCGGGTTGGGTGGTTTGACAGTGAGGTTTCAAACGTTTCAAAAAAAAAAGGGTTTGTACACACTTAAAAACATCATGATTTACGTATCTTATTATTGTGGACATTGCGCTTTTATTATTGATGAACGAATTCAACATATTCTGATTTTACAAGTAATTTAACTAGATGTGGTAATTTGGGTTAGAATTCGTTTATTCATTCGATTCAATTCGCTTTAAAGCGAATATGAATTTGAAAAAATGAATTCGTTTAATAAATGAGTCAATTCGATTTGATTCATTTATTAAACGAATCGAATACGAATTTAAGCTTACTGATTCATTTATGATTCGTTTTATTATTTTTCTTTATTAGTTATTGTTATTTATCAACTAAGATTCGATAAATTATTGTCAATTATCATAGAAAAATAATATTGTCTATATTTGGTGAGTTATTTTTAGTAAATTTATTAATTGTATATTTCATATGTATAAATTTATGTAGAATTAATGTAAATAAATTATGTTAATTTGTGTCTTAAATAATATAATGCCTAAACGAATATTCGTATGTGATTCGTTTAGTAAACTAATCGAAAATGAATCATGATATTATGATTCATTTAGTAAACGAATCGAATACGAATCCATCACATTTTGATTCGATTCGTTAAAGATTCGATACAAATTCGATTCGTCAATTCGTTTTTCACCTTTAACCTTAACATAACAAATGATATGATATTTCATGTTTTGGAATTAGGTATTGGAGTTGGAAGCAAATGATGCTGCAACTGAGGAGACAAACATTGTGGATCAATCTCCTATGCATAGTTGTTAAAAGCGAAAAGCGCATCGAGACGCCATGGTCCTCTTGGGGGCCTAGGCGCAAGATAAGGTATGCGTCTGATTGAAGTGAGGTGCATGACACACCATGTATTTTTTTTTTAAAAACTTTATATCAATTTCTCAATTGGAATAATTCATATTAGGGGTGGATAAAAAAATAACTAAAACTGAAAAACCAAACCGGAAAAAACTAAACATAGGTGACAATTTTTTATTTTCAAAAATAATTGTTCGATTTTTTAATTAAAAACTGAACCGAACCAAATTAGAATATTTTTTTAACTAAAAAAACCGAATCGAATCGAACCGAATTAATTAATAATTTAATTTATTGAATTTTTTAAAAATCTAATGATATTATGTTGTTATTTTATAATTAGATTCGTGACATTATTTAATTTATTTAGTATTTAGTGTTATTAATTTAATGAAATATTTATAATTTCTTACTTTGGTTATTATTCTTTTTATCTTCCTATCATTTAATTTAAATGATGATTATATCTTATGAAAAAAATTTATTGGTTTATTTGTGATGATTAAAAGAGTTACAAAATAAAAAAAATTTAAGTAAGTGTTAGATTTAGTGAATATTATTAATTTTTAGTTTATTATTATTATTATTAAAAAAATAAAAATATCGAATTGTACCAAACCGAACCGACAATTAAAAATAATTACAAGATTTTTAAATAAAAAACCGTACATGTATTTTTTTTTTAAAAAAAAAACAATCGAATAATTATAATTATAAATTTTTTTATAATCATACTGAACATGACAGAACCGTACTCACCCTTAACTCAGATAAATTGTATTTGATAAATTTATCCTATAAATTTAAATTCAGTAACTAAAATAATAATTTTATCACATGGATTTTTATTTTTTCACATTTTAGTTTTTTTAATTAAAAAAAAATTCAATGAGACACACTACTAACACGCCTTGCCAAATAAGTGTAGTGAGATGATGCGGTAGCGTCTCAATGAGAGGCGCCTAAGCGCATGCCTAGGCGCGTCTTCTAACCTATGCTTCCATGCCATGACACCTGATCCTGCGTTTGAGGAGCAGAGACAACAAATCATCATGTTATGGCATCTGTGCCAAACAGAGCCCGACCCGACGGTTATGGTTCCTAATTATGGGGAACCGTAACCGAACCGGATCATTCCGATTCGGTTACGATTCCACAAGATTGAGGAACCATAACTGTTAATCGAATAGGAACCAACTGAACGATTCCGATTCAATTTATTATTTTTCAAAAAAATAATTTTAAAAAATGAAAAAAAATTTGTAAAAAAATTTGTAACTGGATATTATTATCAAATAAATATAATAAAAAAAGTATTTATTTGAATTTTATTATATTAAATTAAAAATAAAATAAATAGATTGAACTTAAAAAAAAAATTATTTATTTGAACTTAAATTTTATTATACTAATATTAGAACCGTACGAAACTAGAGCTAAACAATTTCTTTCGGTTCGGTTCTGGTTCGGCTTCAATTCCGAACCGGAATCATGATCTGGTCTAGATGAACCTGCTTTCACCGTGGCATCAAGGTATCCTGGTCTTTTTTATCCTTCTAATTTTATTAACCCACGAATTTACTGAGACCAACAAAATCAATAAGGTTTTACATTGTGACTGCTGACAAATTTGTCTGCTTGATGGTGAATGCAGTGTCAAATCCTCAAAAAGAGGAACCAAAACCGAAATCGCCTACAATTTTTATTTCCTTTTTTTGAGGAACTGGAACCGGTTTTGAAACAGCAAAAAAATAAAATAAAATAAAATTTAATAATAAATTAATAAAGTAATTAGTAAAATATTAAATTTAACCATGAAGATTTTTGATTATGTTGATATTTCTATAATAATATTTTTTATTTAATTAAAATTAATTTAATTTATATTTAATTTTTTTTATTAATGTTGTTCGGAACCAAAACCATGATTTTGTGATTTGGTTCCAGAATAGCCGGTTTCAGAACCGCGGTCGGGCCTAAGTGTTTGTTCCTTTTTAGAGATAAAATTTTAGATGTACAGAGTTTGATTGAAAAAAATTTGGATGGCCAAATTATAATTTCCCTTTGTTTTTTTTTTTTTTTAATTTAAATATTTTGGAAAATGTTATAAAATAAGAGAGAAATGGAAGAAGAGAGTACCTTGTAAAGCTACAAGTTTTTTTTTTTTTTTTATTAATTCTAAATTATAAATTATATGAGTTGCTCTCTATTTATAGAGAGAGATTATGTTAAGATTGTTATCTCTAAATAATGTGGGACAAACTAAACTAGTAAATATTAAAGTGAGAGACCACATTATTTACAACACTCCCCGTTGGGACCTATTATATTAATTTTACAATAATTATCTAACCAAACATTGCCTCATTAAAACCTTGCCAGTAAAATCCAGTGGGACAAAACTTGGTCGAAGGAAAAAGAGTACAATAAGTATTTATCTAACTATAACTTGTCATGTCAATGAATATGCTCTCTTGATGAAATGATCCATCTCAAAAGATATCATCAAGATAATTTATTAAGTTGATGCATGCCAATGCTATATATAAGCTTCTCAAATGTTAATGTCAGTAAAACTTTTGTAAATAAGTCTGTAAAGTTATCATTTGAACATATTTGTTTGACATCAATTTGTGTACTCCACCGGAACTCATAAATATAGAAGAACTTTGGTGAGATGTGATTGGTTCTGTCTCCCTTGATGTACCCTTATCTAATTTGTGCAATCCAAGCATCATTATCTTCATATATCACTATTGGAATATCTATGACAGAGTTTAAATTGCATGTGCTCTGAATGTGATGGATAAGTGACATTAACCATACACATTCTCTAATTGCTTCATATAGTATATGTATCTCTAAATGATTGGAAGATGTAGTAACATAAGACTTCTTTGTAGATCGCCATGAGATTGTCGTGTTATTGTAGGTAAAAACATATCTTATCTGTGAAAGTGCTTTATGAGGGTCAGAGAGATATCCTACATCAGTATAACCAACAAGATCTGGATATTGTGTTAACTTATTTGAATAAAACAAACCCAAGTCTTTAGTCCCATAAAGATAATGGAAGATATGTTTGACGCCATTCCAATATCGTCGAGTTGGCGCAGAGCTAAATCTTGCCAATAAATTTACCGAGATTGCAATATCTGGTCTGATGTATTGAGCTAAATATAATAAGGCACCAATTGCTCTAAGATATGGTACTTCTAGACCAAATATCTATTCATTATATTCTTTAGGACATAATAGATCCATTTTAGGATTGAGATATCAGAAAATCATTGGGTTAACTTTATTCATTTTGGAATATTTCAAAAAAAATTCAATTTAATTTAACCGTTGGATAATGATATATTTAGTAGGGTGAGCACCGGTTCCGGTTCTACCCGGAACCGAGCCGATTTTTCAGGTTTGGAATCAGAATCAGACTGGTTCCAGTTCCAAAATGGAAGAACCGAATTTAAACGATCCGGTTCCAAATCTATCGTGGACAGAACCAGAACTTGTTTTGGGAACCGAATTTAGAACCAATTTCGTAACCAAATTTAAACCCAATTTCATAACCAGTTCTAAAACCCAATTTCATGACCAGTTTTAAAATCCAATTTCATAACCCAATTAAAATCCAATTTCATAATCCAATTTAAACCCATAAACTTCCTACAAAAATATTATGTATTGAGTCAAAAATATTATGTAATATCATGTATTTGTCTTCATTCATCGACAGTTTGAGATTCAAATTCATTTGTAATTTCAATAACTACTGTGAACGCAAATACATTGTCGATGACTAAATCATTACGATCCCGCATTTATTTTGTATAAATATAATTTGTAGATTTTTTTCTTTTTATAATCTTGTCTCTTTAAGGACTTGGTCTTTTTAGGGATCACTATTTCTCGTGGAACTATTGATTTTGAGAGTGTGAGTATATTTATAACTCGAGCATTATTTATAACAAGATCATTATCTCTTATTTTCCTCTTTCGGGGAATAATATCTTTTGAACCAAGTGGTCCGCCACGCTTCTGACGTGTAACAGATAATCCATTAGTCATTTTTAATTCTAGATTATTCATCAAGAACAATCACTCGGGTTAGTGTATTAGCAACTAGTATATGTGGCTTAGATTATTCAACTAGTATATAAATACATCACGTAATTGATTTGCAATTTACTACAAATTAACTATCATTCACATTTCATTTTCACATTAACTGATGCGATAATCTAAATGAGACATAGTAAACAAATTCTAAGAAAGTCCGTGGCTTACTTCATGAAACTTCATTTTTTTAAAGAGAGAAAAAGTATCTCATTTAAATGGAAATTTGTAAAAAGATTATTTATTAGAAGTTCCTATTGCTAACAAGATTCTTCAGTTAGGTCAACATGACCATATATAGTTTTGCTTCAACTAATAGTAATATCTAAAAGTCAAACATAAACAAAGTACACAGTATAAAAATATTAAGTATTAATTGACACATAATTTTCTCTCTTTAGTTTAAAAAAGATTCGACACATTAAGGTAAACGAGATCTAAGGGTAAAAAAAAGCCTGGGCCTGGTCTGGCCCACCCCGAGGGTAGAAAATCTTGGGCGGGGCCCACGGAGTAAAGGCACGGCTCGGGCCTAGCATAATAAGCCCGGGCTGAAAAAAATATTATTTATTTATATTTATATAATAAGTTATATATATATATATTTATATAATAAATTAAAAAAATTATTTTTTTATTAATAAAAATCGGGCCGGAAAAAATTCTTGCCGGGCTTATCAAAGCCCGGGCCCGGCCCATTGCCACCCTTAACGAGATCTGTTGGATCTTTAGCCACTTTAATGTTTCTTATTTGTTGATTATATCTATTTTTATCACTTTATCATCATGGGGATTCATGACTATTGTCAGAACATTAATCATGCAATTCTTTTACATTTACATATCCATTATAATATGTATTTACCTTTATTTCAGGGAATAGTAAATATCATATTTTCAATAAAAAAAAAAAAAACTTTTAAACTCACAATTTCAATTGTGAAGTAATGTTAGATAAAATTGAGTTAAATTCAATAATAGTAGACCAATTATGTTTCACTATAGTAGATATAGCTGCAAGATCTCTTGTAAAATATGACATGAAAATATTCATCATTAATGGATATATATTTTCCTTAATGGTACATTTCAAGTCATAGCTTGGATTCACATTTCAATATTTATACCCCATGAAATAAAATGGTATAATAAGACATCCAGAACAAAAATTTCATATTCATATATAGAACTCTAGGTTCATATATATGATATTGTAAGCTTAGAACTTTAGGTTCTAAATGTTTAAAGTTATAACTTTCAACTTCAGAAATTTCGATTACTCTTTTAGAATTCCTAACTCCAAACTTCAGGTTTAGATTTAAAAATTATCGTAGAACTTCCAATTCTAATTTATATGATTAATTTTGATAGATGTAAAACTTTTGGTTTTAAGAGTTAAACTAAGAACTTCATGTTCTAATTTATTTGTAATTGTCTTGATATGATAATCATTCCGGCGGATATCTTTGAAATTCAGCATATTTTAACTGGTTATGGTTAAGGATGGCAACGGGCCGGGCTCGGGTTGAGCTTTGATAAGCCCGGCCCAAGCCCGACAATTTGAATTTGGGCCCGGGTTCTGGAAAAGCCCGGCCCGGGCTGTCACCGTGTCGGCCTGGCCTGGGCTCAGACCGGGCTTGGACCGGGCCCGATTTTTAATATAAAAAATTATAAATATAAAAAATTTATTATATAAATATATATATTATATAAATATAAATATATAATTATTTTTTTAAGTCCGGTCTTTCTTGGTTGAGCCCGGCTCGGGTCCAGGCCCGAGTCGGGCCCCTCATTTTGAAGTCCGACCCATGCTTTTTTCACCCCGGGCCGGACCGGGCCCGAACTTTTTTGCCACCCTTAGTTATGGTTGAATATAAAATATTTTCGATTTATAGTTTAGTTCCACTTGCTACTAAAAAAGTTCGAGAAATATTATTTTGTAAGTCTATATGATTTCTAAAAATCTTCATAAATGTAGATCAATGATATTTACAAATAAGATACAAAATTTATGTACATCAAGTACATAATCATTGTATTTTTGTATCATTCAAAGTAATATCTTCAAGATATTTGAAAGTGCTAAATATCTTCTGGACATTTGAAAGATCTAACCTTTTATCATAAACATATCACATCCGGTGATGATTCAAATCTTAATAAACTTAAACTAATAATTCAAAAGTGTAAGGAGGAAGTAAATGAAAATAAATAATTTTAAAGTAAATTAAGTGATATAAAAAGAGTAATATAAAATTACAAATTGTATTCACATGTGTGTTATGATTTCACTTACTAGAGCCTTATTCCTTTACTGCAGCAGAGTTTCTCTATTATATCTATACGTAGTTGGAATTAACATTCATTATTGAGAATATTAAGGAACTGATTTTCGTGTTCTATAAGAACATCACATTTTATTTATAAATTATAGTTCAGAACTACAAGTTCTGATATCAAAAGCTAATTTTAACTTCGGGTCTGATTAGCTTTTTATTATTGCAAACTTCTTGCAGTAATAATATATATAGTATAATGCAAAAGAATTAAGATAAAATAAATAGAAAATAAAAAAATCACCCAAATTCGTATGATGCAAACAAAATTTACATACACATATTTGGAACTTCGTGTTCTCTTTAAAAATATTTATTTGATATAGAACTTCAAGTTTTGATCTTATAATAATTTTTTTGTTTTTTTTTGTTTTAGAACATCAAGTCCTAAAAGGAAAGTTATATTTTAAAACTTCAATTTTTGATTGATAAGGTTAATATTTATAACTTCAAATTTATAAATATGGTATTATTCAAAACTTCAGGTTTTATGAAAGATTTAAAATTTTAGGTTTTAATCCAAAATGGTAATTGATGGGATTATAATTTAACGTAAATTTAGAATTTCGGGTTTATAATTGTTTTTTTAATTTAGAACTTCAAGTTCTAATAAAAAAAAATTTAATCAATGAGATTAGAACTTCATTTTCTAATATAAAAAATTAATTAATGAGGTAAAATTAATTAATGACAATCGTGAAATTTATTCACAATAGAAAAGTTGATTGTTTATTGCATGCAGATTGAAGATAGAGGGACACAATAATTCACCCATAAAAATTAAGAGCATACATTATATCTGTAATATTTTCTGATGTGGAGGATCCAATTTAATGACAACCACATAGCATACTAATAAAAACAATAATAAAAATACATAAAACATAACATAATGAATTGGAATTACATGTTATAATTTTAAGATTGAAATTCAGAACTTCGGGTTCTAATTTTTAATATTGGGATTCAGAACTTCAGATTCTGAATTAGAATACGGGTTTTAATTTTAATATTGAGATTCAGAACTTTAGATTTTGAATTAGAACTACGAGTTCTAATTTTAATATTGAAATTCAGAATTTCTGATTTTGATTTATTTATACTACAAAACTTCAAGTTGTAATATTAAAAAATAATAAGAATTTGGATTCAGACAACATAAGAATTAGGCATGCAAATCAAAAATCGTATATAAGCCACCATGATTTGGCTTTCGATTTGATTACAATCAGAATTCTCATATCAATCATAAATCATAATGATTTTTCTTTTGGCTTTGATTAGAAACAGAAGCTGTATATAAATCATAAGCTATATTTATGGCTTCTGATTATAGCGAATTGGCTTTAGGCCTTCGCATATGATGATTCGTCTTTGATTATAATGAATAGTGCTGATAACGTGTTATAAAATAAGAGAGAAATAAAAGAAAAAAGTATGTTGTAAAGCTGCAGTTTTTCTTATTAATTTTGAATTATAAATTTCAAGAGATATTCTCTATTTATAGAGAGAAATTAGGTTAAGATTATTATCCTAAATAATATGAGATAAACTAAATTTGTAAATATTAAAGTGGGAGAGCGCATAATTTCAGAAATAAGAAACTTTTTTTTTAAAAAGAAAATAGAAAGGGTATAAAAATCTCTCAACTTGAAAACCCTCGCTGCTGCTTCGTTTCATAGGTACGAGCGTAGTAACAGAAGCCTAATCCCGTTCTTTCTCAATCTAGCTAAATTAGGGTTTCTTAATTCATCGACCAATCGAAACCGCTGATAAAACACGAAGAAATGGGAAGAGAGGCTCAACAGCAACAGGTTTCATTCACAGTGGAGCAACTCGTCGCCGTCAATCCGTACAATCCCGACATCCTTCCCGATCTCGAAAATTACGTCAACGAGCAGGTAGGTATCTTTCGTCTTTCCTAAATTCCCCTTTTTTTTTTTTTTTTTTAAAGTCCATAATTTTCATTTCCTGCCTATTAATTGATTAGTGAAATCGTGATTGATTTTCTTTGTGAATTGATCAATTTATGACTATTTCAAATACTGAGAGGCTTTAATTGTTTATCAGGTTTCATCACAAACATACAGCCTGGATGCAAATCTTTGCCTTCTTCGCCTTTATCAGGTATCTTCTTTCGGATTTTGCTTCCTTGTTTCTTTTGAAATTTATCGTTTAAGTTGCTGCTTACATAACTGTTGGTGCTGATTCTTTTATGTAGTTTGAGCCGGAAAGAATGAGTACTCAAATTGTTGCCCACATTTTAATTAAGGTCTATTTATGGCTTTTGCTTGGACCTTATTAGATAATACATTCACAACTTATTGGCATGTGATGTGTTTCTGATGCTTGTCCTTCTCTTCTGTTTTCATGTGAGCAGGCCCTCATGGCAATGCCAGCTCCAGATTTCAGCCTCTGTCTCTTTCTAATTCCAGAAAGAGTGGTATTGTTCTGTCTCTCTTTTTCTTGTGTGTAGTTGCATAAATGCATCTGTAGGCCACAGAATTACATATATTTAAGTATGGAGAGTGGGAAACATACATACCAAAAAGAGAGCGAGCGAGCGAGCAAGGCAGGGATACTACATTAGTACATTTTGTTTCAGCTGGCTGTGGCAGGACTATTATATAACAGAAATGTTTCCCTTGTAGTGATCCTATAATACATTTGGTTTATTCTTCTGATTGTGTATACTAAAACCTGTTAATTTGTGTTCTTAGCAAATGGAGGAGCAGTTCAAGATGCTGATTGTCCTCTCTCACTATTTGGAGGTATGTATTTATTCTCTTAGTGTGCCTGTACTCATGCACAAAATGCCTTTGCTTAATACTTGTATCTTCATTTGCAGACAGGAAGGTTCCGTCATTTCTGGGATGAAGCAGCTAAGCATCGTAACATAGTTGAAGCCGTGCCAGGTGATAATGGATTGTATTGTCATGACTTGGTGGTGTGTTTTCCTGGTTGCATTATTTTTGTTTATAAATTTATTATTTTAGGGGAAATATCTATGGAGACGTGTGCCCAAGGGGCGTGGCTTGGTGGTGTAAGGCTCAAGATCTGACCTTGAGGTCCTGAGTTCGAATTCAGAGAGTGCGTTTCTTGTAAGAGTCTAGGACATCCGGGGGTTTTATCAGCTCCGCTTAAGCCCGAAAGGGGTGGTTTGGCTGCGGGGTTTCCAACGATTCCCAAAAAAAAAAAAAATCTATGGGAGACATGTTTAATCAGTACTATACAAAATTTTGAATTACAAAGGGAGACTTGATCATCGAGTCTTTAAGTTTTGTTATGGTACTTTATGTGTTGGCTTTTTCATGTTTCACTAGAGAATGCCTTTCACCTGCATGCTGGGGCGGGCATGTTGTGTTTGTCTGCTTAATTTATATTCCACTGTATTTTTAATGCATGATGCGGTATTTCGTTTTCTGCACTTGATTTAAGATGAAAATCTTGTCGTCTCTCAATGTTTTCCTTTTGTTTGTTGCTCTTTATCGTGTATGCTGTCATGTTTGTTTATTTGTTATTTTAATTTCCTATTTTCCGGAGGAGCATCTGCACATGCTATAGCTCAAACGAGAATCTAATTGCAGGTTTTGAGCAAGCAATTCAAGCCTATGCAATTCATGTCCTTTCATTGACTTATCAAAAAGTTCCAAGGACTGTGCTTGCTGAGGTATGCATTACTTTTTTTTTAACTGTCACAGCTTTTTGGGGAAGGAATACTGAAAATGTCCATTTTGGGTTATCGTAGTTAATCCGAACAACTTGGTAAAATCACACGGACAGAGAAATGGAAGGCTCTCTGAATCGCTTTGTCACTCTAAAACGAAACTGAATGGTGATATACCTCATTGCTTTTGTTAGCTTCTCTTTTAAATCACTTGTGGTTTTTCATAGGCTATCAATCTTAAAGGTCTATCTCTGGACAAATTCCTTGAGCACCAGAAGGCCAATTGTGGATGGAATCTTGAAGGAGATCACGGTACAAGCCAGCTGATTGTCTTGCCCGGCAATGAATTTAATCATCCCGAGCTGAAGAAAAATGCTGCAGATGGCATCCCATTAGAGCACATTACCCGCATCTTTCCCATTCTTGGCTGACTAGCTTAAATGAATCCCGACATTTGGGAAATTTTCTTCTCTTTAAACTAGATGATTTGATATTCTTTCAATGAATTTTGGCGACTGTTGTAATCTTTTTTTGGTGGAAATGATGAGACTCATTGGTTGGTATGAGAAAGATCAAGTGCAATACTAAAGGAAAATTAAAAAACTGTGACATCTTTAGATATTTGTGAAATTTATTTTATATTCCTTTGAAATTATAATTTAGTCATTTTAAAGTTAAAATCGTTGACCGGTCATCGTAGAATAACTTATACCTACACGTACATGTATGTATGTGTTTGTGGAAAATCAAGCATCTGATGAAATGACACGTGGTTAGACGAAGAGGGTTCCAAGATTTTTTGTCAGAACCAATCTTCATGAGCTATTGTCAGGTTTTGGCAACAGAGCCTGTCATCAGAGTCTAGTAACAGAACCCATCATCAGGGTTTGAAATCAGGACTTCCATTAGAGTCTGAATTCAGGGCTTACTAACTAGTAGGAAGTTCATACCAAGCTTGACTCCCACGAAGGCAAGCACATGACACACAAGGAATAGGCTTGATATATCAGCTCATTGATGACACAAATCTTCTAATTAAGGAATCAGACAATCAATTAATTACTTTTCGTATTTTTTAAGCTAGACAATCGCCAAAAATAGGGAAGTTTCGAGATTTTAGTGAGTGGGCCAGATAGTGGAAAACGTGAATGAAATGTAACCATTGTCTATTTATTTTCCTCGTAACGAAGTATTATAGATAGTACGAGAATCCCTAGAACAAGGGATTGACCTTTTGATAATCAAACAATAATTGAGCATTTTTTACTACGAGTGTCAGAAGAGTACACAAGTGTAGGCACTGCATTTTTACGCATAAGTCCCTATGATGAGTCTCATTTTGGAGACACTACCTTTTAAGTCACGGAGGTCACGGGAAACGGACATCGGAAGGGGAAATTCAGAATAAACAAGGTTCACTGTTTTCGTTCGTGCTACGTTCGTGTTTACGTTCGAACGTCAAACGGATTGCGGGCGTTCGTGCCGCGTTCGAGGAAGCGTTCGAACGGTGTCGGTAATTCTGGTTTTGCTGCTAGCCTCACATCCAGCCCATTTAGCTCCCCAAAGCCCATAAAACACATCCCAATTTAAATAAATAAATATTAATTAAAACATTAACTAATAATATAATAATTAAATTAATTAAATGATTAAATAAAACATATACCAAACATAAAATAAACAATTACCAACTTAAACTAAAATCATGCCTAAATTAAACAAATCACACACTAAATCAAAATATAATCATGCCTAATTAAAATCAATCAACCAATTATATTCCCAATCTAATAAGATTATTCCCAAATCTAAAATATTGTATTCCTAATCCAAGCCAATCAAATATTCAACATTCCCTATCTAGCCAAGATTTGTCCCCCCTCAATCTTTGACTTCCCTTAACCAAACCAAATCAAATCTCTTGACTTCCCTTAACCAAACCAAATCAAATCCCTTTCCTTGTCAAACCTAACCCTTTGCCTATAAAAAGAACCATTCACCAACCTTCTCAACCTTAGTCCCTAGTCCCCTAGTCCCCTAGTCCCTAGTAGCTAGCCCCTAACTCATACATAACACACATAAAAACTACAGGAAGAAGACACCCAAAAACAGTAAGCAAAAGATAAAGAGGAAATAGGAGCAGAACGGAGTTGGAGCCGCAAGCAAATCAGTAAAGACAACGAACGAGAACAGTGAACCAGTGAACCGGGAGAGTTGCGGAGCATCCACCCTTCCGACGATCGTGTACCGTACATCCGAGAGGTGATTTAAAAGGTTAGACCTGAGGGTACCTTTTCATTAGTTTATATTCATTTTTTTATTGAATTCTATTCGCATGAGAGTCGTCTATGTATGCATGTTGTGGTCTTTGAGTAGATAGATATGCATGAATTATGAGATGTAATATGTTGTGGGTATTGGATGAATGAGAGATGTGTCAACTCTCGCGGTATATCGGATGGAAACCCGGACATAAATTCATAGCCGATTCCGAATGGACGGTAATATGATCTGTACTCGGGCCACAACTCCACGTACCACTTGAGTAAACGGCACATTCTCTTGTTTTGTGTTGCTTTCATCTATTTATTCCTCGTCATTTAAATTATGTATGTTGCTTATTCCTGTATGATACGATTGAGTGCATGGGCTTAGTAAGTGCGATGAAAGGTCCCCTAATTGGAGGGGTTAAAATCCTTCACCACGATGCTTTGCCGCACCGATTGATGTGTGTTCGGTTGAATGCGAAATACGTTCAATCGGACATACTTAGTTTAATATTATTGCTTTCAATTCTTTGTATGCATGATTTAGTCGAGCGCATGGGCTTAATATGTTGGTCTAAAGGTCCTCTCTTTGAGAGATCAAGAGCCCCAAAAGGCCACCTTTATGGCAGTACTTCGCCGCGCCCCTTTTATTTTGTGTTTATGTATTGCGTCTCATTTCATGCATCAGGTCTGTTCCCGTTCGAACGCGTTTACGAACGCAATTCGAACGCGCATACATTTCGCCTTATCATGCATCAGGTCTCATTTCCGTTCGAACGCGTTAACAAACGCCATACGAACGTGAGCATTCTGTTTCATTTCCGTTCGAACACGTTAACAAACGCCATACGAACGTGAGCATTCTGTTCCATTTCCGTTCGAACGCGTTTACGAACGCTACTCGAACGCGAGCATTCTGTCTCATTTCCGTTCGAACGCGTTTACGAACGCCACACGAACGCGCACACACTGAACCGAGTCTGTCTTATCATATTCATGCATAATTGCCTCTTGGTTGATCTTTCTTGTGTTATATAGCCAACCGTATTATTTGTATTCAAGCATGATTAGGTTGCTAGCATGTTATTTGGTTAATAGGTTCATGAGATTTGTATTCAAGCATGATTATGTTGTTCTTAGTTTTCCATATCATAGGATTGAAATATGTTCATGAGATTGTCATGTGGTGTTGCATGTTGTGATGAACTTGTTGATACATGCATATGAATCTAGAAGCATGATATTTTTGGAAGTAAATGTTATTTAAGCCTAGTTGAATTATCACATGAATCCTTTTATTACAAGTGACATAAGTAAGGGACCATTCCGAACCCAACGGTTTGAGGTCTTCCCTTGCGAGGGGTGAGTGCGGCCTTAAATCTTTGTCCCGGTTCACACCGGGTGGCGACTCCATGCTATGTAATCCTTCCCAACTAGGCCGCGAGCCTAGGAACGGCGTCGCCCAGGTCCTGTGTCCCACAGTCTGGCGACTCCACTGGGGATTAGAGAATTGGCCCCGAAATATTGTCTTGTGATGTTTGGATTTATGTTTTAATTGACCGTGTCTATAATGGATAAAGTGAGGGTTTAATCAAAGGCATTTTAAGGCTAGGTAATGGTTTGGTGTCTTCCTTCATTCACTACCTTTCTAGAAGGAAAAGCTGTGAAGGCACCTAGATAGCCATCTACTGGTAGCCTATTGTGATGGACTAATTTGGAGGACTCGTTGTTTATTCCTGACAACAAGCGATAAGAGCCTAAGAGGCTTGGGTATTTAAGTGAGCCTCGCTCCACCTTCCCTCTGGGGGATCTACAACGGGAAATCCATTTGACAGTCCGTCACACACCATAGCTCATTGGCACGTACCTTAGTGTATAAAAAGGGGTGCGCTCACTTGGTTGCTCGAACCCTTGAGTGGGGAGACCTAGTTGTGGGCCATCCTTCGCCGGTGAGAGCCTTTGTCTATACTCTTACTAACCCACCCATAGACCGGGTTGGCTAAAGTAGCAATTATTTCCTTGAATATGTGCTTGTGACCATCCTCATTTGGATGCAGTTGGACTATTGTCAGAAATGCGGGCTTGTTGGGCCATTTAAACTGGGGCAAGTTCGTACCTTATGACTATTAGGCCAAAAGCTTCTGAAATGTTGATGAGCCATTGTAGAAATTATTGTTGTATGTTTGCATTATCTTTCTTTGTGCTTGTGTTCGGAACATTACCATTTGGATTTAGTTGGACTCCTTGTCATGAGATGTGAACTCGTTGGGCCATTTAAACTGGGACGAGTCCACTCCTATGGCAGTTAGCCCAAAAAATTCTAAAATGATGATGGGCCGATTTGTGTGCAAATTTTAAAGAGTTGATATATTTCTTGTATCACATGCATCACATGTATCACATGCACCTCATGCATACATGCACCATGTTAACTCCCTTTTGATTTAAAAGCCATCATAGATGCATGTTGGTTAGGGAAGATGACAGACTTGTCAAAAGACCAAGCAGCCACCAAGAATACTGGCAGAAGACCTAGCTCAATGGGATAGGAAACCCAATCATGCATGCATGCATACACGTAACACATTTTGCATCCCTTTTGTGTTTGCTCTGTTTTGTAATGACAGGTTTCAGAAAAAAAAAAAAAAAAAAAGAAAGCGGCAAAGACAAGACAACCAGAATCAGCAACATATGAGTAGTAGTTTTGGGGATGAATCCCAGGGTCGAGGCCCATGTCAGCAGTTTCAGAAATGAATCACAGGGGTGAGGCCCGTATCTGTATCAGTCTGGGGGCGAGGCCCATATCGGCAGTATCAGACTGGGGGCGAGGCCCACATCAGTATCAGACTGGGGGCGAGGCCCACATCAGTATCAGTCTGGGGGCGAGGCCCATATCAGTATCAGTCTGGGGCGAGGCCCATAGCAGTATCAGTCTGGGGGATGAGTCCCAGGGCCGAGGCCCACATCAGCATCAATCCAGGGGCGAGGCCCATGTCAGTAGCAGTTGGGGCCGAGGCCCACTTCAACATCAGTTTTGGGGATGAGTCCCAGGGTCGAGGCCCACATCAAACACAGTTTGGGAATGAGTCCAAGGGTCGAGGCCCACATTACATCAGTATCAGCATTGCCGGGTATGGCATTCTGGGGTCGAGGCCCATATTACATCAGATCAATTCTGCCAAGAATGGCACTCCGAGAATGGAGATATAGTCCGGGAATGGGCAGTTCAAGAATGAACAAGTCGGAAATGACACTCCGAGAATGGAGATATGGTCCGGGAATGGGCAGTTCAAGAATGAACAAGTCGGAAATGACACTCCGGGAATGGAGATCGGTTCGGGAATGGACCACAACGGTGACAGTTCGAGAATGGACTTCATCACATCATATCACAACAACACTCCGGGAATGGAGATCGGTTCGGGAATGGACCATAACGATGACAGTTCGGGAATGGACTTCATCACACTACATCACAGCTATAGTCCGGGAATGGACAGTCCGGGAATGGACAGCTCGGGAATGATCACGTTGAGAATGGCACTCCGAGAATGAAGATATAGTCCGGGAATGGACAGCTCGAGAATGAGCATGCCGAGAATGGCACTCCGAGAATGGAGATATAGTCCGGGAATGGACAGTTCAAGAATGAACAAGCCGAGAATGGCAATCCAAGAATGGAGCAGAGTTCAAGAATGGACAGGCCGAGAATGGCACTCCAAGAATGGAAGAACGGTTCGGGAATGGACCAACTCACAGAATAGTTCGAGAATGAACACCTCACAGTAACGGTTCAGGAAGAAAGCCTGCATCCAGCTCAGTACGGGAATAAAGCCCACATTCAGTAATAGTTCAGAAAGAAAGCCTACAAGCTCAAGAGGAAGAAAGCCTCATATCAGTATAGTTTGAGAACAAAGCTCAAGGGGAAGAAAGCCTCATGTCAACAATTCAGGGAACAAGACCCTCAGCTCAAAATGGGAACAAGACCCTCAGCTCACTTCGGGAATGAACCAGGGGTCGCATCATGTCAGCTTGGGGGCGAAGCCCATATCGGTTGAGGAGCGAGGCTCCACATCACATCATGTCAGCTTGGGGGCGAAGCCCATATCGGCTGAGGAGCGAAGCTCCACATCATCATTTTCGGGATGCGTCCCAGGGTCGAGGCCCACATTTTGTCAGCGGTATTGGGATGCGTCCCAGGGTCGAGGCCCCCGTTGTCGGTTGCAGCTATTGGGATGCGTCCCAGGATCGAGGTCCACTGCATCTTTATTTTCGGGATGCGTCCCAGGGTCGAGGCCCACATTTTGTCAGCGGTATTGGGATGCGTCCCAAGGTCGAGGCCCCCGTTGTCGGTTGCAGCTATTGGGATGCGTCCCAGGATCGAGGTCCACTGCATCTTTATTTTCGGGATGCGTCCCAGGGTCGAGGCCCACATTTTGTCAGCGGTATTGGGATGCGTCCCAGGGTCGAGGCCCCCGTTGTCGGTTGCAGCTATTGGGATGCGTCCCAGGATCGAGGTCCACTGCATCTTCATTTTCGGGATGCGTCCCAGGGTCGAGGCCCACATTTTGTCAGCGGTATTGGGATGCGTCCCAGGGTCGAGGCCCCCGTTGTCGGTTGCAGCTATTGGGATGCGTCCCAGGTTCGAGGCCCACATCATCAGCAGCATCGAGATGCATCTCAGGATCGAGGTCCACTGCAGTATCAGCTCAGCTCGAGACAGCTAGCTAGCCAGGTAAGTAAAATGCATTGCATAACTTTGATAGGATTGTCACTGTTGCACATTACACAAGTCCCATCAAAGTGGGGGCGACTGTAGGCACTGCATTTTTACGCATAAGTCCCTATGATGAGTCTCATTTTGGAGACACTACCTTTTAAGTCACGGAGGTCACGGGAAACGGACATCGGAAGGGGAAATTCAGAATAAACAAGGTTCACTGTTTTCGTTCGTGCTACGTTCGTGTTTACGTTCGAACGTCAAACGGATTGCGGGCGTTCGTGCCGCGTTCGAGGAAGCGTTCGAACGGTGTCGGTAATTCTGGTTTTGCTGCTAGCCTCACATCCAGCCCATTTAGCTCCCCAAAGCCCATAAAACACATCCCAATTTAAATAAATAAATATTAATTAAAACATTAACTAAATAATATAATAATTAAATTAATTAAATGATTAAATAAAACATATACCAAACATAAAATAAACAATTACCAACTTAAACTAAAATCATGCCTAAATTAAACAAATCACACACTAAATCAAAATATAATCATGCCTAATTAAAATCAATCAACCAATTATATTCCCAATCTAATAAGATTATTCCCAAATCTAAAATATTGTATTCCTAATCCAAGCCAATCAAATATTCAACATTCCCTATCTAGCCAAGATTTGTCCCCCCTCAATCTTTGACTTCCCTTAACCAAACCAAATCAAATCTCTTGACTTCCCTTAACCAAACCAAATCAAATCCCTTTCCTTGTCAAACCTAACCCTTTGCCTATAAAAAGAACCATTCACCAACCTTCTCAACCTTAGTCCCTAGTCCCCTAGTCCCTAGTAGCTAGCCCCTAACTCATACATAACACACATAAAAACTACAGGAAGAAGACACCCAAAAACAGTAAGCAAAAGATAAAGAGGAAATAGGAGCAGAACGGAGTTGGAGCCGCAAGCAAATCAGTAAAGACAACGAACGAGAACAGTGAACCAGTGAACCGGGAGAGTTGCGGAGCATCCACCCTTCCGACGATCGTGTACCGTACATCCGAGAGGTGATTTAAAAGGTTAGACCTGAGGGTACCTTTTCATTAGTTTATATTCATTTTTTTATTGAATTCTATTCGCATGAGAGTCGTCTATGTATGCATGTTGTGGTCTTTGAGTAGATAGATATGCATGAATTATGAGATGTAATATGTTGTGGGTATTGGATGAATGAGAGATGTGTCAACTCTCGCGGTATATCGGATGGAAACCCGGACATAAATTTCATAGCCGATTCCAAATGGACGGTAATATGATCTGTACTCGGGCCACAACTCCACGTACCACTTGAGTAAACGGCACATTCTCTTGTTTTGTGTTGCTTTCATCTATTTATTCCTCGTCATTTAAATTATGTATGTTGCTTATTCCTGTATGATACGATTGAGTGCATGGGCTTAGTAAGTGCGATGAAAGGTCCCCTAATTGGAGGGGTTAAAATCCTTCACCACGATGCTTTGCCGCACCGATTGATGTGTGTTCGGTTGAATGCGAAATACGTTCAATCGGACATACTTAGTTTAATATTATTGCTTTCAATTCTTTGTATGCATGATTTAGTCGAGCGCATGGGCTTAATATGTTGGTCTAAAGGTCCTCTCTTTGAGAGATCAAGAGCCCCAAAAGGCCACCTTTATGGCAGTACTTCGCCGCGCCCCTTTTTTTTTGTTTTATGTATTGCGTCTCATTTCATGCATCAGGTCTGTTCCCGTTCGAACGCGTTTACGAACGCAATTCGAACGCGCATACATTTCGCCTTATCATGCATCAGGTCTCATTTCCGTTCGAACGCGTTAACAAACGCCATACGAACGTGAGCATTCTGTTTCATTTCCGTTCGAACACGTTAACAAACGCCATACGAACGTGAGCATTCTGTTCCATTTCCGTTCGAACGCGTTTACGAACGCTACTCGAACGCGAGCATTCTGTCTCATTTCCGTTCGAACGCGTTACGAACGCCACACGAACGCGCACACACTGAACCGAGTCTGTCTTATCATATTCATGCATAATTGCCTCTTGGTTGATCTTTCTTGTGTTATATAGCCAACCGTATTATTTGTATTCAAGCATGATTAGGTGCTAGCATGTTATTTGGTTAATAGGTTCATGAGATTTGTATTCAAGCATGATTATGTTGTTCTTAGTTTTCCATATCATAGGATTGAAATATGTTCATGAGATTGTCATGTGGTGTTGCATGTTGTGATGAACTTGTTGATACATGCATATGAATCTAGAAGCATGATATTTTTGGAAGTAAATGTTATTTAAGCCTAGTTGAATTATCACATGAATCCTTTTATTACAAGTGACATAAGTAAGGGACCATTCCGAACCCAACGGTTTGAGGTCTTCCCTTGCGAGGGGTGAGTGCGGCCTTAAATCTTTGTCCCGGTTCACACCGGGTGGCGACTCCATGCTATGTAATCCTTCCCAACTAGGCCGCGAGCCTAGGAACGGCGCGGCGTCGCCCAGGTCCTGTGTCCCACAACAAGGCTTGTTGTGGGAGTCTTAGTCGATAAGAGTGTCAGAAGAGTACCGGGACAAAGGGTTGTACTGCGAGTTTCATAGGGATGTAGGACACACCACTGCCCGGTGCAAGAACCTGTACCAGCAGTTAAAAGCAATTATGAATAATGACAAGTTACTCGAATACCTATAAGGGAAGAGCCAGCTGGAAGCCGGGGCTCTGTTTTGGGAAGTCAACTACCAGCAGCACCAAGACCAGAGAAACACCTGATAAAGACCCGAGTCAGTACCAAGCAGTGCCTCAAGGGATAAATGGGGACTGGCACATGTCTCATGTATAATGATGAACACGCCCGAGGAAGGGCACGAGAAACAACGCAGGATAGAGCGCTGGCACATAGAAAGAGAGGATCGAATGAGGGCCATATGATTTCAAGTAAACTGCGTCATGACGAGGAACATGACCATCCACCTACTCAGCACCAATCTACTTCACAGACAGGGACATGGACATGCTGAGGCTAATGCATTCAGATGATATGATCATCAAACTGCGCATAGCAAATGCAATGGTATCCTACGTCATGGTATATGAAGGAAGCAGTTCATACATCATCTTTTGGGAATCATTCCAATATATGAGGTAAACAAGAGCCTCATCTCGTATTCAATAATGCAAAATTATGGCCATTGGGGACAATAACATTGCCAGTATATGTTGTAGATAGGGTAGTACTAGTCGAGTTTCTGATTCATCAACATTGCGTCCCCGGTTAATGTGATTATGGGTCGGAAGTGGATCTATGCAGTGAAGGGCGTAGTATCAACCCTGCTCCACGTAATGAGGTGTAAATCCATGAATGGGCTATTTACTGTCGATATCAAATAAGACCCATCCCAGGCTAGTTGATGCTACAATATCAACCCCGGAGGAGTGCACATGATGTTAGGAAGAGAGATAAAAGGTTTGACAAGACCATATAGCAAGCAGAGGTTGACAAATAGCAATTACAGGACTACCTACTAGCCTACCTGAAACACCTGGAGGACGAGCCAGACAGGCCGAAAACTACAACTGAGAATCTGGATGAGGTAATTTTAAATGAAGCAGAGCCGAAGAAGAAGGTGCTAGTAGGAGCCTTATTATCAGCAGAGGAGAAGGAAGAGATAATGAAGATGCTCATGAGGAACGAAGATGTGTTAGCATGGACGCATAAAGACATGACAACGGTAGACCCAGCCGAGGCATCCCATTGTCTCAACATTGATCCAAAATCCTTACCAATCAAGCAGAAATAGATACAGTTTACCCCTGAGAGGAATATGATCATCAGCGAAGAAGTGGACATGCTCCTGGAATTATGAGCCATAGAACCTTGCCAGTACCCTGGATGAGTATCTAATGTGGTTGTAGTGGCAAAAAAGAATGGAAAATGGAGAGTCTACATTGACTTCACCAACCTTAACAAGGCCTGCCCAAATGAAAACTATCATTTGAAAAAGATAGATCAGCTAATAGACGCAATCACAGGGTATGAGAGAATGAGTTTCTTGGATGCGTACTCGAACTACAACCAGATCTGGATGAATGAGAAAGAAAGATACACACTATTTTCATCACTGAAATAAGGTTGTTCTGCTATAAAGTGATTGTTGGTTTCAATGATTAGTCCCAAGATCAAAATGAACAATGAAACATGAATGAATAACGAAGAAGAGTGGCGGAAACACACTTACATCGATCGGTTTGGATGCGTCAGACAACAAAAATTTCCTCCTCCTCAAGTGCTCCAAGATTCGGCAAAAGAAAAGGTAGAAGCTCCAAGCTTTTCCTTGAGTTTCCAAGCTCTTTGTGGTTTCCCCTATCACCTCTTGATGATCCTTGAAGAGTGCTAGCCCTTGGTGAATTTTTACAACAAAACTTCACACATTTTCTTCACAAATTTTGCAAAGAAATGAAGAAAATGGAGAGGAAGAAACTGTCACAGTTTCGGTAATGGAGGGAGAGAGAGAGGAAGATGAAATTTTGATTTCAAAAATCAATTGTAATTGTTTCAAAAACAATAATTAAAGATATACCAAAGTTGGTAATTGTTAAAGTCAACATGTCTTTCACCTTCTCTGATTTGAGTGTATATCACTCTTCACACTCTTTCACCAACTCACCTAAACCCATCACACTAAAGTGAATTAAGTGATAAGTGATGTGATGGTTGATGTGACATGTGGGCCCCACTCAATTCCGAATGCGAGTGGGCCCGCAAACACTCTCGGGCTCGGGTTCGCTAATTCCGAATTAACGAACTTCCGTCGCGACGTAATTTAAATCCAATTTAATTAAATAATTATGCCTAGCAAAATTACTATTCACGTCGCTAACGAATTAATTCTAAATTAACTCGTTTGCCCGAATTAAAATCTAATTTTAATTCCGCGTCGAAATCTAATTCCGAATAATATATCGAATATATTATTTTAATGATTAATTCCAAATTAATCTTTCTCTCTCTTCAAATAGTACTTTATCCAAGATAAAGTCTCTCCGCAATTAATCCCAGATTAATTCAGCTTGAATCATACGTCATTGGTGAATCTTCGGGAAGCGACCCAAGAGATCCCTGGATATGTTGGCAGTAAACGGTCGTCGGACTATCCGAACACGTACGTACCTCGTACTACGTTTTTACCGATTTACAGACAAGGTTGGCTTCTAGCAAAGCGTCATGCCTTCCCAATTCTCCAGAAATATTCTTATTAGAATATACGATCTTTATCGGGCGTAGTATACCGTAATATTTTTGTATTGCGATCCAGTATCGGATGTCACGTGCGAGGCTTGGGGCTGGAATAGTGTCTGCCACGTACGAAGCACATATCGGATATCAAGCAACTAGTCTATTTGGATCGGATAATCATGACCTTGTCATATTATCCCGATGGTTGCAACACTATAGAGAACCAGTTCTGAATCCCTGCGTGATCATCATCTCCATATGTCTGAAGTGATACTTCTGTCTTGACATCACATCCAATACACTACGATTCTCGACAAACCCAGAAGAGGCGTACACAGAACCTGTTAAAGCCCTGGACGACCAAAACTAAAGTTTACCGATTGTCGTAAGTACTAGCGATGCAAGTCTCAGGTTAAGACCAAATACACCTACCCTGAAGCGGACTCCCATAGACACATATACATACTACCAATGGGATTCCGCGGGGTCTATCCAGAGCGAAGCTGTTTTCCGTACCATCGGTAAAACACAACCTCCTATCGCACTTGCATAAGTATCCTATACTTAAATATATGAGAACTATGCCGTTATGCCCTCACAACGCGCACAAGTGCAATACTAGTCTATTCCGCATTATCGATGCCCAATCTCGATAATACTACGACTAGGGATATTTAATGATTAAACCTTAATGGATTGATACTGTCTCATATCATCTCAATCCGGAACTAATCATAGGACTTTTACCATTTATATATGAAAGTAAATAAATTACAAAACGGTAAAAGACAATTTCATTACTACATAGTTAATTTTGTACAAACACACAATGTCTTTTACAAAATAGTGACGCTATGGGTCATAATTGTCCAACAATCTCCCACTTGGCCTATAGCCAGTCACTCAAGCATCTAATACCTGAACTATGTACATGTCGCTCAAACTTTGGGTGAGAAATAACTTTCGTCAGCGGATCTGCCATGTTGTCATCTGATGCGATCTTCTCGACCTTCACATCGCCACGATGTATGATCTCACGAATCAGATGGAAACGTCGAAGAACATGCTTGGATCGTTGATGAGACCGCGGTTCCTTAGCCTGCGCTATAGCTCCGTTGTTGTCACAATACAATGGAACGGGCTCAGCTGCTAACGGAACTACTCCTAATCCAATTAGGAATTTTCGGATCCAAACTGCTTCCTTTGCTGCTTCAGCTGCAGCAATGTACTCTCCGCTTCTGTTGTTGAATCGGCAACAGTCTCTTGCTTGGAAGATTTCCAGCTCACTGCTCCGTTATTCAAACAAAATATGTACCCGGATTGCGACTTGCAGTCGTCTTTGTCGGTTTGGAAACTTGCATCGGTATACCCAGTTACCTCAAGTTCTCCATCTCCATAGATTAAGAAAGCATCCTTAGTTCTTCTAAGATACTTTAGGATATTCTTAACCGCCATCCAGTGACCTTCACCTGGATCGGCCTGATAGCGACTACACATGCTCAAAGCATAGGAGACATCAGGTCGTGTACATATCATGGCATACATGATCGATCCGACTGCCGAGGCGAACGGTATCCGACTCATGTTGTCTCTCTCATCTTGAGTTTTAGGACACATGTCCTTAGATAGATAGACGCCATGTGACACTGGCAACAGTCCCCTCTTGGACTGATCCATGTTGAATCTCTTCAACACTTTGTCAATGTACGTGCTCTGGGAGAGTCCAAGCAGCTTTCTAGATCTATCCCTGTAGATCTTTATTCCCAGAATAAAGGCTGCTTCTCCCAGATCTTTCATGGAGAATTTCAATGAAAGCCAAGCTTTCACCGACGTTAGCATGGGAATGTCATTGCCTATTAGCAATACATCGTCAACATAAAGGACAATAAAAGTCAGTGCTCTCCCACTAACCTTCTTGTATACACAAGGATCATCTTCGTTTTGAATGAAATCATATTCTTTTATGATCTCATCAAAACATTGGTTCCATGACCGCGATGCTTGCTTCAGTCCATAAATGGACCGATTTAACTTACAAACCTTGTTTGCAAGTCTGAACGCGATAAAACCGTCAGGCTGTTGCATATAAACATCCTCCGAAAGGTTTCCGTTAAGGAAAGTGGTTTTAACGTCCATCTGCCATATCTCGTAATCGAAATATGTAGTAATTGCAAACATTATCCGAATGGATTTAATCATGGCAACAGGTGAGAAAGTTTCGTCGTAATCGACACCATGTCGTTGACGATACCCCTTCGCTACAAGCCTAGCTTTGTACGTTTGTACGTTGCCATCCATGTCGGTCTTCTTCTTGAAGACCCATTTGCATCCAATAGGCTTTACGCCTTGGTGCATCAACCAGTGTCCAAACTTGGTTGGTGTACATGGAATCCATTTCGGACTTCATGGCTCTTGCCATAAAGCGGAATCGATATCTTGTATCGCTTCCTCATACGTAGCCGGTTCGTTATCCTCAATGAGATTAATATCTACATGAGGGGTGAGATCAGAAACCCATACCTCTCAGGTTGTTTCCTGACTCTCTCCGACCTACGCGGTCCTTGTGTAATAGAAGATTGTGGTACAGTCTCATCCCGGATGGACTGTTCTTGTTCCGTTGAGGATTCTATGCCAGGAACAGTATCATCCATATTATCACTCGATTTTCATCGAGTTCTACTTTCCTCCACACACCACTGCATTTAGGAATTCCTTCTCAAGGAAAACCGCATGTAGAGCAACAAATACTTTGTTCTCTCGTGGGTGATAGAAGTAATATCCTTTGGTTTCCCTAGGATATCCTACGAATAGGCATTTATCCGATTTGGGTTCAAGTTTGGTACCTTCCAAACGTTTGACGTATGCCCAGCATCCCCAAATCTTCAGGAATGAGAAACCCGGTTTCTTTCCTGTCCATATCTCATATGGTGTCTGTTGTACAGACTTTGACGGAACCTTATTCAAAATAAGAATTGCACTGTTTAATGCATATCCCCAGAAGGAAATAGGTAGCTCAGTGCGACTCATCATAGACCTAACCATGTCCAACAAAGTTCGGTTTCTCCGTTCGGACACACCGTTTAATTGCGGTGTTCCAGGAGGAGTCCACTGTGAAAGAATACCATATTCTTTCAAGTAATCTAGAAACTCATTGCTTAAGTATTCGCCACCACGGTCCGACCGTAATGTCTTTATACTCTTGCCTGTCTGTTTTTCGTTTTCAACTTCGTGTCGAAACTCTTTGAATTTCTCAAAAGTTTCCGACTTGTGTCTCATCAGATACACATAACCATAACGTGATGCATCATCCGTAAAGGTTACGAAGTATTCGTATCCACCTCTAGCCTGGCTAGACATGGGCCCACATACGTCACTATGAACGAGGGCTAACAGTTCAGTGGCGCGTTCACCTTTACCGCTAAAAGGTGATTTAGGCATTTTGCCTAATAAGCAAGATTCGCAGACGTCATATGAATTTGGATCAAATCCGTCCAAGTACCCACTCTTCGAAAGTGTGGATATGCGAGTCTTGTTTATGTGTCCCAGACGACAGTGCCACATATAAGTTTCATCTTTGTTACTCATTTTGAGCCTTTTGTTTGTTATATTATATGTTGGAGATAGATTTATATTCAAAATATAAAGACCATTATTTGCAACAGCAGTGCAAATTTCTACATCATTTTTATATAAGTAACACCCAGTGTTTCGAAATACAAAAGTATACCCACATTGGGTTAACATAGATACAGAAATAATATTCCTAGTCAAACTAGGTACATAATAACAGTCATTAAGTTCAAGTACATGCCCCGAGGGCAGTTCCAAAACAAAAGTGCCAACGGCCAAAACGGCGACTGGTGCCCCATTTCCGACGCGTAGATCAATCTCCCCTGAGGCCAGTCTCCTGCTAATCCGCAGATCCTGCACATCAGTACATATATGAGTACCACAACCAGAATCAAAAATCCAATTTTTAAAACTAGAAGTAGTCATGTTTATTTCAATAACAAACATACCTGAGGCCGGTGCCTTGCCCGCCTTTATCTCCTTCTGGAGCGCCTTGTACTCGCGGCAGTCACGCTTCCAGTGACCCCGCTTGCCGCACTGGAGGCAAACATCCTGAGATTTGTCCTTAGGCTTCCCAGAAGCCTTTGACGATTTGGCCTTGCCCTTTCTATTATGCTTCCTTTTCTTCACACCTCCAGTCGCCTTGGGCCCAGCCCTCGGTTTCTGAGATGTCGAAGCAAAGTGCGCCTCGCGCTGTTGCCCTTAAGCATCTCCTTTTCAGCTTCCTTGAGAATTGATAACAACTCTCCAAGAGTATCATCAGTGTTCATCAGGTTATAGCTTATGATGAACTGTTTCCAAGTGTCGGGGAGAGATTGCAAGACCATGTCTATGGTAATCTCAGCCTCTAAGACTATCCCCATCTTAGCCAGCTCATCTATGTCAGCAATCATCTGTGCCACATGGGACTCAACAGACATGCCTTCTGACATACGTGAACGGAAGAGCTTCTTCACTAACTCATATCTCTGCGACCTTCGGTTAGATCGGTGAAGATCGTGCAACCTCGCCAACATGTTATAAAGTCCAAGTCCATGTTCTGTCGACGGAAATGCTGAGTCATGGCAGCAAGCATAATTGACTGAGCAGTTTCACAATCATCGTTGTGAGTCTTCCAAAGCTCCAACTCAAGTAGCTCATCAGGGTTGGGCTTAGGCCCAAGAGGTCTCTGTATGGTATATAGCAGCCTCTCGGCTCGAAGGACAATCCTCAGATTCATTTCCCAATCGGCAAAGTTCGTGCCCTTGAAGACATTTTCGCCCATGATAATGTCTCGGACATTTCCCTTTCCTGTCATCTTGACTACGATAGTCCAACTATCTAGTCAACGATATTTGGGTACAGTCTAACTGTTACAAGAAAAATAACATTATATTAGTCCAACTAATAAAATAATTTTGACGAAATAATTGTAAGCGCGTAAAGCTAAGTATCTGAATGAAATTGCAAATTCAATACTAGCCTCCCACTATTTTTCGGCGAGCCTCTAACCCTCTGTCGAGTACTCGGGAAACCCAGTTTCCTAGTGGGCTAGGATCCCGTTAAATAACACACAACCTTGACTTTGGCCAACAAGCTGTATGATATTTAACTAGGTAGATCTCGAAGATCAATTGGATCTCATCCAATTCCTAGATCCGGTAGGTGGACATCCAAGTCCGAAACATATATACAATATATATGCCAATATATCCAATATATTTTCCTAACCTTTTTCCTCTGAATCAACTAAGCCTTGGCTTTGGCACAACAAGCTTAATGATTCCAGTTAAGCGGGACCCATTGACATGGAAAGTTTCGTAATCAATGTCGATGGACAAGAAGTGATCTTGACTTTGGCCAACAAATCACGACTTGGACAAGACACCGATATGGAACAAAACTCTCATGATTCAAACACATCCGCAATTGACAAAGGTCTTGACTTTGGCCAACAAACCAATGCCAACTTTGGATCTTGAGTAAGAATCACTCAACGGAAGGAAAAACGCTTAATATGATTTGAGGGTTTTTGCGTAAATTGGCAACCAATTTATTATCTTGTTAAGGTCTCATCATACACCCTTAAGCATGCTTCTAAAACATCATAAGGCGCGAAAAGTAAATTAATAACGATATGCGGATGGATATTTAAACAGATTGTTCCTAGAACAAATCGCTCCATTTCCTCTCCCCGGCTAGCACTATTCTACTTCTACTCTACCCAATTACATAATACAATAATAGAAACCTCATTAACATTGAGGGGAATTAGGTGAGAAGAGAATACAAAGAGATAATAAGAGATAAGGCTGGACACGCAGGTCCAATTTATAAATTCCAAATTTACAATAATTTCCAAAATTACCCTTTCCCTTCTAATATCCATCCGATATACGCTATTCATACAACACATCCATATATTCATTCATAGCATGCATTACAACCAATCTAATCCAATTAATTAGTCTTTAATTATGTGATCATCCAATGTTCAAACAACGATTTGATTTTGCGCGAGTCCAACTCGTTTGAGAATAAGTACTCAAAGTACCAATTCTTGAATTATATCGAACTACTCGTTAAATCTAATTTAAGTCGTATTCAATACTAATTCTATTATTTAATTCCAAATTAAATATTTACACTTTTTAATGCGCTTTAACGACTTAGATTCCAAATCTAATCTTATCGGGTCTCAAAGCCCAACTAACATCCAATTTCGTTTAATTAAAGTCCGATGGGCTTTCAATTGATTTCATAGGCATGGGCTTTGGTCAATAGGGTCAAACCCAATTACCAAGCCCAAGTAAGGAATCACCCTCATTTGCCATAAAACCAATATCAAGCCCATAAGGCCCAATTAAACTTTAAAGCCCATTTATTACATTTGGACTTAATGGAATGATTTAGGCCCAATTTGGATCCAATCCAATTGGCCTAAACCAACTTGGCCCAACCAAGCCCATTATGCCCAAATATAATAATTTCAAGCCCAATTTCAAATTAAGCCCATTAACCAAATTTTAAAAATTCCAAATTTTATAACTTAGTTAATTAAAGTGTAATACATCAATTAATTAACTAAATCAATATTTCCAAAATACAATTTAACCAATTAATTATGTATCTAATTGTCCAATTATTGTCCAACAATTTTTGAATTAAAATCAAGTCCATACATGCTCTAAAGCTCTCGGCCAAGGTGAAGTTTTTATGTCCGATTTCGTTTTTCAATCCGATCGAATTACAAATCGACATTTCCATTCGTTTCAACTCATCCAATGATCATCAAAACAAAATTTTCCAAGAGCCTAGGGTACTACTAGTATTCGGCCAAGCCATAAGGGGTTTCAAATTTTGATCCAATCATAATTTGTTGAAATTAATCCAATGACATCTCATTTCATCAACATACAAGCATACTCAACCATTCAAATTAATCAAATCATGCTCACATGGATTTTCCCCAAATTTTACCCTAATAAATTTCATGCTCTTTTAGGCTCTGATACCATTGTTGGTTTCTATGATTAGTCCCAAGATCAAAATGAACAATGAAACATGAATGAATAACGAAGAAGAGTGGCGGAAACACACTACACATCGATCGGTTTGGATGCGTCAGACAACAAAAATTTCCTCCTCCAAGTGCTCCAAGATTCGGCCAAGAGAAAAGGTAGAAGCTCCAAGCTTTTCCTTGAGTTTCCAAGCTCTTGTGTTGGTTTCCCTATCACCTCTTGATGATCCTTGAAGAGTGCTAGCCCTTGGTGAATTTTTACAACAAAACCACACATTTTCTTCACAAATTTTGGCAAGAAATGAAAAAAATGGAGAGGAAGAAACTGTCACAGTTTCGGTAATGGAGGAGAGAGAGGAAGGTGAAATTTTGATTTCAAAAATCAATTGTAATTGTTTCAAAAACAATAATTAAAGATATACCAAAAGTTGGTAATTGTTAAGTCAACATGTCTTTCACCTTCTCTTGATTTGGAGTGTATATCACTCTTTCAACCACCACCTAAACCCATCACACTAAATAAAGTGAATTAAGTGACAAGTGATGTGATGGTTGATGTGACATGTGGGCCCCACTCGATTCGAATGCGAGTGGGCCCGCAAACACTCCGGGCTCGGTTTCGCTAATTCCGAATTAACGAACTTCCGTCGCGACGTAATTTAAATCGAATTTAATTAAATAATTATGCCTAGCAAAATTACTATTCACGTCGCTAACGAATTAATTCTAAATTAACTCGTTTGCCCGAATTAAAATCTAATTTTAATTCCGCGTCGAAATCTAATTCCGAATAATATATCGAATATATTATTTTAATGATTAATTCCAAATTAATCTTTCTCTCTCTTCAAATAGTACTTTATCCAAGATAAAGTCTCTCCGCAATTAATCCCAGATTAATTAAGCTTGAATCATACGTCATTGGTGAATCTTCGGGAAGCGACCCAAGAGATCCCTGGATATGTTGGCAGTAAATACGGTCGTCGGACTATCCGAACACGTACGTACCTCGTACTACGTTTTTACCGATTTACGAGACAAGGTTGGCTTCTAGCAAAACGCCATGCCTACCCAATTCTCCAGAAATATTCTTACTGGAATATACGATCTTTATCAGGCGTAGTATACCGTAGTATTTTGTATTGCGAATCCAGTATCGGATGTCACGTGCGAGGCCTGGGGCTGGAATAGTGTCTGCCCCGTACGAAGCACATATCGGATATCAAGCAACTAGTCTCTTTGATCGGATAATCATGACCTTGTCATATTATCCCGATGGTTGCAACACTATATAGAGAACCAGTTCTGAATCCCTGCGTGATCATCATCTCCATATGTCTGAAGTGATACTTCCGTCTTGACATCACATCCAACACACTACGATTCTCACAAACCCAGAAGAGGCGTACACAGAACCTGTTAAAGCCCTGGACGACCAAAACTAAAGTTTACCGATTGTCGTAAGTACTAGCGATGCAAGTCTCAGGTTAAGACCAAATACACCTACCCTGAAGCGGACTCCCATAGACACATATACATACTACCAATGGGATTCCGCGGGGTCTATCCAGAGCGAAGCTGTTTTCCGTACCATCGGTAAAACACAACCTCCTATCGCACTTGCATAAGTATCATATACTTAAATATATGAGAACTATGCCGTTATGCTGCCCTCACAACGCGCACAAGTGCAATACTAGTCTATTCCGCATTATCGATGTCAAATCTCGATAATACTACGACTATGGATATTTAATGATTAAACCTTTATGGATTGATACTGTCTCATATCATCTCAATCCGGAACTAATCATATGGACTTTTACCATTTATATATGAAAGTAAATAATTACAAAATGGTAAAAGGCAATTTCATTACTACATAGTTAATTTTGTACAAACACACAATGTCTTTTACAAAACAATGACACTATGGGTCATAACTGTCCAACAGTGATGTCATTTGGATTGAAATACGTTGGAGCCACTTATCAGAGGCTGATGAACAAGATGTTTCAGGTTCTGATTGGACAAACGGTTGAGGCTTACATAGATGATATGGTGATCAAAATCATGATACCTCTGACCACATCCGAGATGGAGAGGAGTGCTCTGCCATATTAAAAAGGTACAAAACCCCCCTGAAATGTGAATTCGAGGTCAACATGGTATTTCCTATGCCACATTCTAAGTATGAGAGGGATCGAGGCCAGCCTGACCCAACTCAGAACCATATCATAGGTTGAGGAGCCACGAACGGTTCGTGAGGTTCAGAAACTGGCGGGAAAGATAACAGCCCTGAGTCAGTTCGTATCCAAAATATCTGAAAAATGTAAGCCATTCTTCAACAACGTCAAGCAATCAAAAACACTTGCATGAGGAGAAGAGTAGAGTCAGGCCCTGAAAGAGATCAAGGCATACATGAGCAAGGCCCCTACGCTCGCAGCACTAGCGGAGAGGGAAAATCTATATATGTACCTGGCCGTGTCAGAGGTAGCAGTGAGCGCAGTGTTGGTCAGATAAGAAAATAAGAGATAACAAACCATATATTACACAAGCAAGATGATGTCAGATGTAGAAACACGGTACAATATGATCGAGAAGATGGTATTGGCCCTAGTAACGGCAAAGAAGCAGCTACGGCACTACTTCGAGTCCCCCACCATAATTGTAGTGACCAATTGTCCGATCAGATAGGTAATGTCGAAGCCAGACCTTTCGGGAAGACTAACCAAGTGGGCAATCAAGCTGAGGGTATATGACATACGCTATGCACCAAAGACATCAAGGAAATGACAAGCAGTAACTGACTTCATTGTCGAAATTTAGAGTTTCGAACCAATTGAGAATGACCAGTTGACCCTGCCCGAAGAAACTGTTCAATGGACTCTGTAAACTGACATAGATGCAAACAGACGAGGAGCTAGGCTTGAAGTTGTGCTCAATTCAGACTCATGGGTACTTATAGAAGAAGCTCTCAAACTTATACGCTTCCACCAACAATGAGGCAGATTACGAGGCTTTGATGTATGGGCTGGAATTGGCTGCCATGTTGGGGTAAATGTATTAAAAGTGAACCTCGACTCTGAATTGCTATCAGGATATCTGGATGGGAGATTCGAAGCAAAAGACCCTAGAATGCTTGAATATGTAAGAATGGTAAGCAAGACATTGGAGAAGTTCACAAAAGTTGAGGTACAAGCCATCAGAAGAGAATTGAATGTCAGGCTGACGGTCTAGCGAAAAAGGCAGCAACAAGATATCATAGAAGGGAAATTCGAGTATCTATCCTCGAGATCGAAAGATTGGGAATATTAGGTCCTGACATAATAGAACATCCAACGTCAGACCTAGTGCCGTCAAATTCCACTTCGACAGGACCTTTAAAATCAAAGCCCAAAGAGTCAGAACCATAGAATATGCTGATGATCGAGGGAAGCTCTAACAGTTTGGTGGACCCAATCATAGACAATTTAGAAAACAGGGCGCAACCATATGATAGAAGCAAAGCCCATAAGTTCAGACTAAAGGCTGTCAGATATGCAGTAAAGGAAATAGAATTGTTCAGGAGATCGTTCGATGGGCCACTCCTGCGGTGTGTCAAGGAACAAGACCAGAAATATGTGATGTAACAAGTGTTGGGTTTCTATTAAGTCCCAATGATCAATTCAAGTAAGAAACATGTGCGAATACAACAATGAAATATGGCGGAATCATACTTACATTGATCGGTTATGCGATGCGAGGAACAACAAAAATTTCCAAGCTTTGTCTCCAAGAAGCTCACGACATTTACAGATTTTTGTGCTCCAAAATTCGGCCATGGATGTCCTCCAAGCTCCAAGCTTTGTGATGAGTATTCCATGCCCACATGTGGGTTTCCCTATCACCATCATACGACTCCTAAAGCGTGCTAGCACTCGGAAAAATTTGCGGCAAATTCTTCCTATGGTTTCTCCATGCTCACGGCATTTGCAGAAAATTTGGAGAAGAAATGGCCCAAGGCCGAGAGATGCAAAGAGAGAAGAAGAGAGAATGAGTTGTGTTAAGTTGGTTTTGTTTTCCAAAAACAAATAAAATGATATACCAATTTTTCACTTTCAAAAAGCCAAGGCATTAAAGCCAACCAACTACCACCATCAATCACTCATGACAAGTTGTCCAATCACTCAAAGTGTCTAGACATCACATCAATCGATTGACTAGTGATTTGACGCTTGATGTGACTTGTGGGCCGCACTTGAATTCCAAATGCGAGTGCGCCCGCAAACACTCCCGGGCTCGGGTTTGCTAATTCCGAATTAATGAATTTTCCGTTGCGACGTAATTAAATCAAATTCAATTAAATAATTATGCCTAGCAAAATTACTAATCACGTCGCTAACGAATTAATTCTAAATTAACTCGTTCGCCCGAATTAAAATATTATTTTATCGATTAATTCCAAATTAATTCCGAATTAAAATATTATTTTATCGATTAATTCCGAATATATTATTTTATCGATTAATTCCAAATTAATCGTTCTCTCTCTTTAAATAATATTTTATCCCAGATAAAATATCTCCGCAATTAATCCCATATTAATTTTCTCTCTCTTATAATTAATCCCAGATTAATAAAGTGCGAGTCATACGTCATCGGTGAATCTTCGGGAAGCGACCCATGAGATCCCCGGATATGTTGGCAGTAAATCCGGTCGTCGGACTATCCGAACACGTACGTACCTAGTACTACGTTTTTACCGATTTACAAGACATGGTTGGCTTCTAGCAAAGCACCGTGCCTACCCAATTCTCCAGAAATATTCTTACTGGAATATGTGATCTATATCAGGCGTAGTATACGTAGTATTGCGTATTTCGATCCAGCATCGGATGTCACGTGCTAGGCCTGGAGCTGGAATTGTGTCTGCCCCGTACGAAGCACATATCGGATCTCTGGTAACTAGTCTCTATAATCGGATAATCATGACCTAGTCATATTATCCCGATGACTGCAGTACATAAGAGCACCAGTTCCGTATCCTACGTGATCATCATCTCCACTAAGACTGGAGTGATACTTCCGTCTTGACATCACACCCAATACACTACGATTCTCAATATACCCAGAAGAGGCGTACACAGAACCTGTTAAGGCCCTGGATGACCAAAACCAAAGTATATTGATTGTCGCAAGTATTAGCGCTGCAAGTCTCAGGTTAAGACCAAATACACCTACCCTGATTCGGACTTCCATAGACACATAGTCATACTACCAATGGAATTCCGATGGGTCTATCCAGAGCGAAGCTGTTTCCGTACCATCGGTAAACACAACCTCCTATTACACTTGCATGAGTATCCTATACCCAAATATATGAGAACTATGCCGTTATGCCCTCACAATGCGCACAAGTGTATTACTAGTCTCTTACGCAATATCGATGTCCAATCTCGATAATACTCCGACTAGGGATATTTAATGATTAAACCTTTATGGATTGATACTGTTGTAGGCACTGCATTTTGCATAAGTCTCTATGATGAGTCTCATTTGGAGACACTACCTTTTAAGTCACGGAAGTCGCGGGAAACGGACGTCGGAAGGGGAAATTCAGAACGAGCATGTCATCAGATTCATTTCACAAGTTCACTGTTTTTCGTTCGTGCTGCATTCGTGACCACGTTCGAACGTCAAACAGATTACGGGCGTTCGTGTAGCGTTCGAATCAGTGTTCGAACGGCGTCGGTATTTCTGGTTTTGCTGCTAGCCTCACGCCCAAGCCCAATTAGCCCACAAAAGCCCATAAAACACATCCCAATTAATAAACACACATATTTAACACATGAGGAATTAAATAAAATATTAATTAAATCATATACCAAATTAAATAAAACATTAAAATCAATCAACCAATTATATTCCTAATCAAGAATATTGTATTCCTAACTTAACAAATATTATGCATAAACAACACAAACTAAATATATTGGCTTCCTAATTTGAACTAATTTTGTCCCCCCTAAATCTTAGGCTTTCCTTGCATGACACCAAATCATATCCCCCATTAATGCCAAATCACTTTCCTTGTCAAGCAAGGAGTAGCCCTAGCCCTTTGCCTATAAAAGAAACTCAATTCCAACCCTTGAGACCCCTAGCCAACTTACTCACACACAACAAACAAAAAAACTCTCTCAATTCACGCCATATACGAGAAAAATCACAGCCTTTAAACACTCTCCATAACCGAAAACAACACCCCCCAAAACACCCTTGCATTACCAAAATCACAACCCTAAACACCATCCACCAACAGCCCCTAAATCACCTAAACCAGTAACTAGAAAACTGTACTTTGAATCCCTAAAACAACAACCAAAAAACTGCACTTAAAGCCTTTAGAAACACCCAAAAACAGTAGCCTAAAACACCAAAAACAGTGACCAAAATACAGCAGAAATACAGTAGCAATACAGCAGCGAATCGGAGTCGAAACATCAGAGAATCGGACTCAAAACAGTAGCTTGAGCAGTGGAACATCGAGGAAAGCGTGAACCTTTGAACCAGAGGAGTTACGGAGCATTTCCCCCCTTTTTCGATGACCGTGCACCGTACTTCCGAGAGTCGACATAAAAGGTTAGACCTGAAGGTACTTTTCCTATTATTTCCATCTATCTTTTTAATTGTTTTATTCATCTTTGTCGCATGAGATTCGTTTATTAGTGTATGATTGTGGCCCTTGAATGAATGAAAGATGTGTCACCTCTCGTGGTATATAGGATGGAAACCCAGACATAAATTTCGTAGCCGATTCCGAATGGACGGTAGTATGATCTGTACTCGGGATACAATTCCACGTACCACTTGAGTACACGGCACATACTTTATTTTATCTTGATTTGTTTATTGTCGTCATTTATTTTTTGCATCTTATTTGTTTGAGTAATGATGAGGTCAAGCGCATGGGCTTAGTAAGTGCGATTAAAGGTCCTCTATTTCAAAGGGGTTAAAATCCTTTACCACGATGCTTCGTCGCGCCGGACGATGAATATTTGTTTGAATGTGAGATGTGTTCAATCGGGTATACGAAGTCCAATATCGTTGTTTCTATTTTTATATGCATTATGATGAGATAAAGCGCATGGGCTTAGTAAGTGCGATTAATGGTCCTCTATTTTGGGAGGTGAAAATCCTTTACCACGATGCTTTGCCGCACCGGATAATGTATATTCGATTGGATGTGAGATATGCTCAATCGGATACGCGTAGTCCGATATCGTTGTTTTTACTTCTTTATATATGTATTGTGTTGTTTGCGCATGGGCTTAGAAAGTGCGATTAAAGGTCCTCTATTTTGAGAGGTTAAAATCTTTACCACGATGCTTTGCCGCGCTGGATAGTGTATATTCAATTGGATGCGAGATGAGTTCAATCGGATACGTGAGGTCATACATTGTGGATTTGTTCGTCTATGTATGTGTTGCATGCATCAGGTCTGGTTCCGTTCAAACGCGTTCTCGAACGCCACACGAACGCGAACCTTCTGTTTACCATTCGAACGCGTTCTCGAACGCTACGCGAACGCGCACGCATTTTCTTAGTTTCATCATGCATCAGGTCTGGTTCCGTTCGAACGCGTTCTCGAACGCTATACGAACATGAACCTTCTATTTACCGTTCGAACGCTTTCTCGAACACTACGCGAACGCACACGCATTTTCTTAGTTTCATCATGCATCAGGTCTGGTTCCGTTCGAACGCGTTCTCGAACGCTATACGAACGCGAACCTTCTGTTTACCGTTCGAACGCGTTTTCGAACGCTACACGAACATGCTTACACTGAACCGAGTCCTTTTCATCACATCACGACATGTCTATTTTAGCATATAGTTGTCCTTTTTTAGCTTATGCATTTGTATTACCTCTTTAGTTATCTGTTTCCATTATGCGCTTAATTGTCTTTCCTTAATTGCATGCTTGTATGAATGCTATTCGTTTGCGCTTCTGTATCTACCAATGTGAAATTGTATGCTTTCCGTATGTCGATTTATCTTTATGCATGAATTTGGACATAGATTATATGCAAATAGGTTGTATGCAAATATGAAAATGTGTTATATGTAAACTTAGACATGAGCTTTGTACCTATGCATGCGAACTTAGGAGTAAATTATCCTTGGAAATATGTTGCTTAGGCTTGGTTAGATTATTGCACAAATCATTTTATTACAAGTGGCATAAGTAAGGGACCATTCTGAACCCAACGGTTTGAGGTCTTCCCTTGCGAGGGGTGAGTGCGACCTTAAATCTCATTTTCCCGGTTCACACCGGGTTGCGACTCCATTATTCTCCGAGTTAGTCCCCCGCGGGCTACTCCGTACTCCCAACTAGGCCGCGAGCCTAGAACAACATGCGTCGCCCAGTTTCTGTGTCCCACAGTCTGGCGACTCTACTGGGGATAGAGAATCGGCCCCGAAATAATGTCTTGTAATATTATGATTTGTGTTTTAATTAACTGTGTTTACTGTGGGTTAAAATGGGTTTAATCAAAGGCACTTTTTAGGCTAGGTAATGGTTTGGTGTCTTCCCTCATTCACTACCTTTCTATAAGGAAAAGCTGTGAAGGCACCTAGACAATCACTTACTTGTGGCCTATTGTGATGGACTAATTTGGAAGACTCGTTGTTTATTCCTGTTACCAAGCGATAAGAGCCTAAGAGGCTAGGGTACTTAAGAGAGCCTCGCTCCACCCTCCCTCTGGGGAATCTACAATGGGAAATCAATTTGACAGTCAGTCACACACCATAACTCGTTGGCACGTACTGTAAGGTATAAAAAAGGTGCGCTCATTTGGTCGTTCGAACCCTTGAGTGAGGAGACCTAGTTGTGGGCAATCCTTCGCCAGCGAGAGTCTTTGTCTACACTCACGCAAACCCATAAGTAGACCAGGGTTATATGGCCTATAGCAACTATTTCCTTGTGCTTGTGGACCATCCTCATTTGGATGTAGTTGGATTTCTTGTCAGAAATGCGAACTTGTTGGGCCATTTAAACTGGGACGAGTTCGTATCCTATGATGATTGGGCCAAAAGCTTCTGAAATGTTGATGGGCCATTCTGTAGAAGTTATTTTTGTATGCTTGTGTTTGGGAACATTGTCATTTGGATCCATTCAGACCTTTTATCATGGGATATGGGCTTGTTGGGCCATTTAAACTGGGACAAGAACGTATCTTATGATGATCGGGCCAAAAGCTTCCAAAACGCCAATGGGCCATTATATATCTGTGTTTAGGAACATTATCATTTGGATACGGTTGGACTTCTTGCCATGAGATGTGAACTTGTTGGGCCATTTAAACTGGGGCGAGTTCACTCCTATGACAGTTAGCCCAAAAGCTTCTATAATGATGATGGGCCGATTTGTGTGAAAATCTTAATGAAATGATATATTCCTTGTATCACATGCATCTCATTCATCTCATGCATACATATGTCCTGTTAACACCTTCTATGTCTATAAAAGAGACATCATAGATTCCTGTTGGGTAAGGAAAGAGGGAAGACTCACTAAAATACAGGTAACAGATATGAGTACATCTGATAGCGAGGTATCCAGGATAGATCAGTTGGAAAACGGTCTCGCCAAAATTACTGAACAGTTGCAATCATTGACTACTGTTATGGCTGGTATGGTTGTACCGTACGTGGGGGGGGGGGGTTCTGAGAATGTGAGGCGCGAGGAGCCTCTGAATGGGTTGGGGGATGATATCCCCACTTTTGATGATGACATGGCAGAGTATGCAACATGGAAAATGATGGGGTCTCATGCAGAATTTCAGAAGCTTCGGGATCAGGTTGAAACAGTTACCCGCAAAATGAAGGGTAAGTATGAAGAGTTGTTAGATTATGAGGCAATGACCTTCGAAGAACAGTTGCCTGCTTAGTTCAAGATGCCGGATATGGCTAAGTTCAACGGGAATGGGGATCCAATGGTTCATCTCCGTCAGTATGTATAAGTTATGAGCTCCGTGGGTTTGACAAAGTGACATGTACAGAAGATGTTTGGAATGTCACTCGAGGGGGCACCGGTGGTATGGTATCACAGTCTTGAGAAGAAAGTAAGGGAAGATTGGAGGGAATTGGCTGATGCATTCCTGAAACAGTATGTCACGGACTTGGAGATAGATCTGTCACTCCGAGATTGAGAACACCAGATAGAAACCGGAAGAGAGTTTCAAGGAGTATGTGGACCGCTGGAGAAGCCAGCTCTTAAAGATACAGACCATGCCCTCAGAAAAGGACCAGATAAAAATGATTATCAAGGGCACCAAGCCCTCCATCTATGGGAAGCTAAGGAGGATGACCTCCATGATTACTGATTTTCGACAGTTGAGGGAAACTATCATGGATATTGAGGAAGAAGAGGCCGAGAATAGAAAATTCTATGGTCTGAACATGAGGCCCATTGGGGGGACATCGAGAACGAAGCCTGTTTCTGCTGAGATCGCTGCTATCCGAAACTGGAGATTCTCCAACTTGGGTAGACCCTTGTCCAAGGTATTGGAGAAATTGAAGAGACAAGGACTTCTGAAACCCTTAGAAACCAAACCACTCCCAAACCCTCCACCACCATATCTCAACCTAAACCAATATTGCCAATTCCACCAACAGAAAGGCCACGATACCGACAACTGGGCCCGACTCCGCCATGAAATCCAGGACCTTATAGACTCAAAAAAGATACCCGACCCTGAAACAGAACACCCCAACACACACCAGAACCCTTTACCAAATTACCACTCTGTCCCGCCACTAACCTATATGATAAACTCTGGCCTACCCGAGAACCTTTTCCTCAAATCCTTTGACCTCCAAGCCGTTTGCCTTGGGATTTGGGATAGTAACAGCGAAGATGAAACCGAACATGGGAAGAGTTTCTGGCAGACTTCTCTAGTAGTGATGAAGAAGAAGTGAGGGGTATGACACGCAACGGGCGTTTCTACAATGATATGACTGATAAGGGTAAAAGAGTGTTATCAGAGGGTAGAGAAGTGGCTGAGAATACAGAAGGTGCCGAGGGAGATGTAGTGCTGCAGCAGTTGAGGAAAACCCGAGCACAAGTGAGTATATGGGATTTGTTGTGTGCATCTCAGGAGCACAGGTGGGCCATGGTTGAGGCCTTAAGTAAGATATTAGTGATGGAGGATGCCAACCCCGCAATGTTTGTTGGGTCAGTGCAAAAGGAGGCTTTGCAGGAATCACTTTTTCTGAGGAAGAACTCCCAGCTGATGGGAGAAATCATAATAGACCTTTGTTTATCAGAGCTGAAGTGAAGGGTAAAAGGACCTCTTGTGTGATGGTGGATGATGGCTCGTCCATAAATGTGTGCCCGTTGAAGATTTTGGCCAAGTTGGGTATGAAAAAAATAGATCTGGATCCCTCTAGTATGACTATCAAGGCTTATGATGACAGTAAGCGAGGAGTTGATGGTACCTTTGTAGCAGCAGTCAAGGTTGGTCCTATTGAGGATGAAGTTGAGTTCACAGTGCTGGATATCCCAGCCACTTTTGCCTTGTTGTTGGGAAGGCCTTGGTTTCATAAGCTTGGGGGCGTGCCCTCCACTCTGCATCAGATGATTAAGTTCCCGTATGAGGGAGAGATTATTGCCATCTGAGCTGAGATAAATAATGTTGTGGCTGCCTTGGAGATACATCCTTTCACGAGGTTTTAGGTGTCAACAACTTTTGAGGAATGGGTGGATCCTAGGGTGGCTAGGATCATGAAAAAAATGAAGTTTGAGCCGGGTGAAGGTTCAAAATTGCCAGATTTCAGAGGACAGACTACTCAGAATGGTTTGGGGTACAAATCTGATGAAAAGCCGAAGGTTAAAAAGAAAGGGTTGAAATTGGCAGATTGTTTTGTGAAGGCTTCAGGGTATCAGGGTGAGCCCGAACCAATAGAAGTTAACGGGATTGTGTGCCTGGTTGTTTCGAGATCTTCCAAGAGATGTTGGGCAAGAAGCTGCTGACCGAAGAAGTTTTGGAAGAAGCAGAGAATTGGGAAGAAGAATTGATGAAGTTGGAGAGCCTGACTCTGGGAGAGGATAAAAAGCCTGAAGAAACCTGGTTGCAGAGGAAGAAGTGTCTATAGATGAGGAAGACATTTACCTTCCTGATTTGTTTGAATGTACTTCTGCACTATCCAATAATAAAGGCATTTCTTTTGCTTACTTGCCTGAGTCATTTCCATTTGCTCTACATGAATCAAGCATATTTGATATCAGTTCAACCATAACTACTGCATTTAACTTGGGTACATCTGAGAACCCCAAGGAAATTCTGATTGCAAGTGAAGTTACCTCCGAGGAGAGGGATATATTAGAAGAAGTATTGGTCAGATATGCCAAAGTATTTGCTTGGTCCTATGAGGACATGCCTGGGGTAGACAGAAGCATTGCCCAACACACAATACCCACTTATCCGAATATGAGGCCAGTGAAACAGAAACTCCGACGGATGAGACCTGAGTGGGCCGAGAAGGTCAGAGAAGAGGTTAAGAAACAGATAGATGTGGGGTTCCTGGAAGTAGTGAAGTATCCCAAATGGTTAGCAAATATTGTGCCAGTACCGAAGAAAGACGGGAAAGTCAGATAAGCATAAGACTGTCTTTGTTACCGAGTGGGGTACTTATTGTTACAGGGTAATGCCGTTTGGGATCAAGAATGCAGGAGCTACGTATCAACGGATGGCCACTACCTTATTTCATGACTTGATGCACAAAGAGATTGAAATGTATGTGGATGACATGATGGTGAAATCAGAGACAAGAATTGGGCATATAGAAGCACTGGAGAGGTTCCTTCAGAGAGTTGACAAGTACAACCTGCGGCTGAACCCCAAGAAATATGTGTTTGGGGTAACATCAGGAAAGCTGCTGGGGCATACAGTGGGAAGGGAATGAATTGAGGTAGACTCTGAAAAGATCAAAGCAATCACAGAGATGCCAGCACCGAAGACTGAGAAGGAGGTCAGAGCATTCCTGGGGAAGATTCAGTACATCAGTCGGTTCATCGCCAAGTTGACGTCAGTGTGTGAGCCTATCTTCAAACTGTTGAGATCAGAGAGTAATTGGTAAAGCCTTCTGTGTTGAAACCTCCGAGATTGGGCAGACCTTTGATATTGTATTTGGCCATAGAATCAGAAGCACTGGGGGCAATGATGGTACATGCATATGAGACAGGGGTAGAACATGTAGTTTACTATCTGAGTAAGAAGATGCTCCCGTATGAGGCTCGATATCAGGAAGTAGAGAAGATCTGTCTTGCAGTGGTATGGGCCTCCAGAAAATTGCGGCATTACTTCCAGTCTTACAAGATCCAGGTATTGGCAAAGGAGAATCCTCTGAAATATCTGCATTCAGTGCCTTCGCTAGTGGGGAAATTGGGCAGATGGTTAGTATTGCTGACAGAGTTTGAAATTGAGTACCTCACTTCCAAAGTGATCAAGGGGCGAGCCGTAGCAGAGTTTCTGACATTGCAACCTATTGAAGGAGATCAACATAAGTTTGAATTTCCAGATGAATAGATCCAGGCAATAGCAGTTCAGGGGTGGAAAATGTACTTTGACGGAGCAGTGAATTGCAAGGGAGCCGGAATTGGGATTGTGATAGTGACCCCCGAAGGAGAAACCTTGCATTTGGCCAAAAGGTTGACATTCAGAGTAACAAACAACATGGCCGAATATGAAGCATGTGCTTTTGGTTTGACTGCATTGATAGCCTTGAAGGCCGAGAGTGTGGAAGTCTACAGAGATTCTATGTTGGTAGTTCAGCAGATGCGAGGAGAATGGGAATTGAAAGAAGAACGGTTGAAACCTTACCTTTTTCACCTCAGAAAATTGGCACATGTTATCCCTGATTGTAAGTTTCAGCACTTGCCGAGAGAAGAGAATCAGATGGCAGATGCATTAGCTACACTTGCAGCGACTTGGGAAAATCCTGAAAAGTTAGTGATGAGACCGTTGATACTGACGACAGCAAGCAAACCTGTTTATGAGATAGAGAGAATTCTGGAAATAGAGGTCGATGACGATAAACCTTGGTATTATGACATTCAGAGGTATCTGGAACGTGGGGAACTCTCAGAGGGAGCAAGCAGAAAAGACAGAATAGCCATTCAGAGGTTAGCTTCCCAGTATGTGATTTTGAAAGGGGAACTGTACAATAGGCAAGTAAATAGTATTCAATTGAAATGTGTGAGAAAAGAAGTGGCTCAACAGGCAATGGAAGAAGTACACGCCGAGGTATGTGGTCCGCACATGAACGGGCTGAATCTGTCCCGCAAGATAGTGAGACAAGGTTTTTACTGGTCAACCATGGAGACAGACTGTGCGAAGATGGTAAAGCACTGTCATAATTGTCAGGCACACGGCAATTTGAATCATTTGCCGCACACAGAGTTGCATGGGCTGTCAGAGCCGTGACCTTTCTCAGGATGGGGAATTGATATGATTGGAGAGATTCGACCGAATGCATCGAATGGGCATCGCTTCATAGTAGTGGCAGTAGATTACTTCTCAAAGTGGGTGGAAGCCGAGTCATTCTGCAACATTACAACAAGAAACAAATGGCAAAGTTTATAGCTCAGAATCTCATTTGTCGGTATGGTATGCCGCACCATGTGGTTACAGATAACGGAGTTCAGTTCCAGGGGGAAACAAAGGCAATGCTACAGAAATACATGATAGGCCATCATAAGTCATCACCGTACATGCCGCAGGCAAATGGGGCAGTTGAGGCAGCCAACAAGACTATAAAGATGAATTTAGCCAAGATGACATAAAACTGTAGAGATTGGGCCGACAAACTACCGTATGCTTTGTGAGGGTACATAACATCAGTAAGAACAGCAACAGGGGCCACGCCTTACTCTTTGGTCTATGGAATGGAAGCAGTATTGCCAGTGGAAGTGGAAATACAGTCTATGAGGGTATTAGCAGAGGCAGAGTTACCGGAACAAGAATGGGCTGCACAGAGGTTTGATCAGTTAGTACTGCTGGATGAGAAGAGAACGAAGTCCTTGTATCACATGCAGTTGTATCAGTAGAGACTGGCCCGAGCATTCAACAAGAAAGTACGTCCCACGAAGATTAGAAAGGGTGATTTGGTACTTAAGCAGTTTAGGCCGTCGACGACATATCCGAGAGGAAAGTTTAGACCTAACTGGGAAGGACCTTATATAGTGCAGAAAGTTATGGGAAATAGAGCAGTGAGACTGTCAGACTTGGAAGGAAATGAGTTCACCGAGCCGATCAACGTAGATAGATTGAAGCAGTATTTTGCCTAAGGAAGAGAAGACTCGGCAGAAGGCCTAACCCGACGGGATAAGAAACACATGCATGCATGCATACATGTAACATACCTTGCATTATCTTCGTTTTTGTTTTGTTTTGTGTTCGCAGGTTCGAAGAAGAAAAAAGGAAGCGGTAGAAATGAGCCAATCAAAAGCAATGTCAGCGCAGTTTCAGATTTGGGGATGAGTCCTAGGGGGCGAGGCCCACATCAGCAGTTTTGGGGATGCGTCCCAGGGTTGTAACCCACGTCATCAGCAGTTTTGGGGATGCGTCCCATGGTTGTAACCCATGTCATTAGCAGTTTTGGGGATGCGTCCCAGGGTTGTAACCCATATCACCAGCAGTTTCAGGGATGCGTCCCAGGGTCGAGGCCCACCTTTTGGCAATGTTATCGGGATGCGTTCCAGGGTTGAGGCCCCCATTTTCGGTTGCAGTTATCGGGATGCGTCCAGGGTCGTTGGCCCCCTGCATCGTTAGTGTTGGGATGCGTCCCAGGGTCGAGACCCACTTTTTGTCAGCGATATCGGTATGCGTCCCAGGGTCGAGGCCCCCGTTGTCAGTTGCAGCTATTGGGATGCGTCCCAGGATCGAGGTCCACTGCGGCATCAACTCAGGTCGAGGCAGCAGCAAGTCAGATGGCAGCTGGCGAGCCAGGTAAGTGAAAATGCATTGCATAACTTTGATAGGATTGTCACTGTTACACATTACACAAGTCCCATCAAAGTGGGGGCGACTGTAGGCAATGCATTTTGCATAAGTCCCTATGATGAGTCTCATTTGGAGACACTACTTTTTAAGTCACGGAAGTCGCGGGAAACGGACGTCAGAAGGGGAAATTTTGAACGGGCATGTCATCAGATTCATTTCACAAGTTCACTATTTTTCATTCGTGCTGCGTTCGTCAACACGTTCGAACGTCAAACAGATTACGGGCGTTTCTGTAGCGTTCGAATCAGCGTTCGAACGGCGTCGGTATTTCTGGTTTTGCTGCTAGCCTCACGCCCAAGCCCAATTAGCCCACCAAAGCCCATAAAACACATCCCAATTAATAAAACACATATTTAACACATGGGGAATTAAATAAAATATTAATTAAATCATATACCAAATTAAATAAAACATTAAAATCAATCAACCAATTATATTCCTAATCAAGAATATTGTATTCCTAACTTAACAAATATTAAACATAAACAACACAAACTAAATATATTGGCTTCCTAATTTGAACTAATTTTGTCCCCCCTAAATCTTAGGCTTTCCTTGCATGACACCAAATCATATCCCCCATTAATGCCAAATCACTTTCCTTGTCAAGCAAGGAGTAGCCCTATCCCTTTGCCTATAAAAGAAACTCAATTCCAACCCTTGAGATCCCTAGCCAACTTACGCACACACAGCAAACAAAAAAACTCTCTCAATTCATGCCATATACGAGAAAAATCACAGCCCTTAAACACTCTCCATAACCGAAAACAACACCCCCCAAAACACCCTTGCATTACCGAAATCACAACCCTAAAAACCATCCACCAACAGCCGCTAAATCACCTAAACCAGTAACTAGAAAACTGCACTTTGAATCCCTAAAACAACAACCAAAAAACTGCACTTAAAGCCTTTAGAAACACCAAAAAGCAGTAGCCTAAAACACCAAAAACAGTGACCAAAATACAGCAGAAATACAGTAGCAATACAACAGCGAATCGAAGTCGAAACATCAGCGAATCGGAGTCAAAATAGTAGCTTGAGCAGTGGAACAGCGAGGAAAGGCGTGAACCTGTGAACCGGAGGAGTTGCGGAGCATTTCCCCCATTTTTCGACGACCGTGCACCGTACTTCCGAGAGTCGACATAAAAGGTTAGACCTGAGGGTACTTTTCCTATTATTTCCATCTATCTTTTTAATTGTTTTATTCATCTTTGTCGCATGAGATTCGTTTATTATTGTATGATTGTGGCCCTTGAATGAATGAAAGATGTGTCGCCTCTCGTGGTATATAGGATGGAAACCCGGACATAAATTTCATAGCCGATTCCGAATGGACGGTAGTATGATCTGTACTCGGGATATAATTCCACGTACCACTTGAGTACACATCACATACTTTATTTTATCTTGATTTGTTTATTGTCGTCATTTATTTTCTGCATCTTATTTGTTTAAGTAATGATGAGGTCAAGCGCATGGGCTTACTAAGTGCGATTAAAGGTCCTCTATTTCAAAGGGGTTAAAATCCTTTACCACGATGCTTTGCCGCGCCGGATAATGTATATTCGTTTGAATGTGAGATGTGTTCAATCGGGTATACGAAGTCCGATATCATTGTTTCTATTTTTATATGCATTATGATGAGATAAAGCGCATGGGCTTAGTAAGTGCGATTGAAGGTCCACTATTTTGAGAGGTTAAAATCCTTTACCACGATGCTTTGCCGCACCGGATAGTGTATATTCGATTGGATGCGAGATGAGTTCAATCGGATACGAGAGGTCCTACATTGTGGATTTGTTCGTCTATGTATGTGTTGCATGCATCAGGTCTGGTTCCGTTCGAATGTGTTCTCGAACGCCACACGAACGCGAACCTTCTGTTTACCGTTCGAACGCGTTCTTGAACGCTACGTGAACGCGCACGCATTTTCTTAGTTTCATCATGCATCAGGTTTGGTTCCGTTCGAACGCTTTCTCGAACGCTATACGAACGCGAACCTTCTGTTTACCGTTCGAACGCGTTCTCGAACGCTACGCGAACGCGCACACATTTTCTTAGTTTCATCATGCATCAGGTCTGGTTCTGTTCGAACGCGTTCTCGAATGCTATACGAACGCGAACCTTCTGTTTACCGTTCGAACGCGTTTTCGAACGCTACACGAACGCGCATACACTGAACTGAGTCATTTTCATCACATCACGACATGTTTATTTTAGCATATAGTTGTCTCTTTTTACCTTATACATTTGTATTACCTCTTTAGTTATCTGTTTCCATTATGCGCTTAATTGTCTTTCCTTAATATGCATGCTTGTATGAATGCTATTCGTTTGTGCTTCTGTATCTACAATGTGAAATTGTATGCTTTCCGTATGTCGATTTATCTTTATGCATGAATTTGGACATAGATTATATGCAAATAGGTTGTATGCAAATATGAAAATGTGTTATATATAAACTTAGACATGAGCTTTGTACCTATGCATGCGAACTTAGGAGTAAATTATCCTTGGAAATATGTTGCTTAGGCTTGGTTAGATTATTGCACAAATCATTTTATTACAAGTGGCATAAGTAAGGGACCATTCCGAACCCAACGGTTTGAGGTCTTCCCTTGCGAGGGGTGAGTGCGGCCTTAAATCTCATTTCCCCGGCTCACACCGGGTGGCGACTCCATTATTCTCTGGTTTAGTCCCCCGCGGGCTACTCTGTACTCCCAACTAGGCCGCGAGCCTAGAACAACATGCGTCGCCCAGTTTCTGTGTCATACAACTGTCTCATATCATCTCAATACGGAACTAATCATAAAGACCTTATATCATTATACATCTTGGTAATCTAATTACAAATGATAAAATGGCAATTTCCTTTGTCATATAGTTAATTTGTACAACAACACCATGATCTGTACAAATAGTGATGCTATGGGTCATAATTGTCCAACAATCTCCCACTTGGCCTATAGCCAATCACTCAAGTGTTGTACTCCCGAACTATATACGGTTCGCTCAAACTTCTGCTGAGGAAAGGCTTTCGTCAGCAAATTTGCAGTGTTATCATCTGATGCGATTTATTCGATCATCACATCACCACTATGTATAATCCGAACGAATCAGATGAATAATTGAAGTATATATATGGATCATTGATGAAACCATTAATTCTTTAGCATGCGCTGTAGCCTAGCTCAGCTGCTAACAAAATTACTCCTAATCTGATTAGGATTATTATCGATCCAAAAGGCTTCTATTGCTGCCTCAGCTGCAGCAATATTCCGCTATTGTTGTTTATTCGGTAACAATATCTTGCTTGGAAGATTTCCAGCTCATTGTTCCGTTATTCAAACTTTATAGTACCTTTGTTACGACTTATAGTCATTTTTATCGGTTAGGAAACTTGTAGCAGTGAACCCAGTCACTTCAAGTTCTCATTCTCCATAGTTTAAGAAAGCATCATTAGTTCATCTAAGATACTAAAGGATGTTCTTAACATCAATCCAGTGACTATCACTTGGATTGGTCTGATTGTGACTCCATATGCTCAAAGCGTATGAGACACCAGGTCGCGTACATTTATCAATGTACGAGTTCTCGGAGAGTGCTAACAACTTTTAGATCTATCCCAGTAGATCCTTATTCCTAGAATAAAGGTTGTCTCTCCCAAGAATTCTACGGAGAATTTTCATGAAAGCCAAGCTTTCACCGACTGCATTATGGGAATATCATTTCCAAGAAATGACATGTCATCAATTTATAGGACAGTAACTGTCAGTGTGCTCCCACTAAACTTCTTATATACACAAGAATCATATTCTTTTAGAATTAAATCATATACCATTATGATTACATCAAAATGATAGTTCCAAGAACCCAATACTTGCTTCAATCCATACATGGATCGAATTAACTTGCAAACCTTGTTTGCTCATTTTGGTACGACAAAACCGTCAGGATGTTATAAACATCCTCCAAAAGGTTTCCGTTAAGGAAAGCGGTTTTGGCATTTAGCTGCCATATTTCATAAATGAAACATGCAGCATCAACAAGCATTATCCAAATGGATTTAACCATGGCAACGAGTAAAAGGTTTCGTTGTAATCGACACAATGTTGATAACGATACCTTTTCGCTACAAGCCTAGCTTAGTACGTTGGTATGTTGCCTTCCATGTATGTCTTCCTTGAAGACTTATATAGTACCAATAGGCACAATGCCTTCTGGTACATCAACTAGTATCCAAACTTGGTTGATTTACATGGAATCCATTTCGAACATCATGGCACTTTGCCATGATAGGGAGTCAATACCTTGTATCACTTCCTCATACGTAGTCGGTTCATGTTACTCAATAAGATTGACATCTTTATGTGGTGAGATCAGAAATCCATACCTCCCAGGTTATTTTCTGACTCTCTCCGACTTACACGGTTCTTGTGTGTTCGAAGATTATTGGTATAGTTTCATCCTTGATGAACTATTTATGTTCCATTAAAGAATCGGTGCCTGGAACAGTATTACTCCGATTTTCATCGAGTTTTACTTTCCTCCCACTTACCATTGCATATTGGTATTCCTATTAGGAAAACCGCATGGTGAGCAACAATTAAATTGTTCTCTTGTGAGTTGTATAAGTACTATACTTTGGGTTCCCTAGGATAACCCACAACTTAGACACTTATCCGATTTGGGTTCTAGTTTGGTATCATCCAAACATATGCCTAGCATTCCCAAATCTACAGGAATGAGAAAACCCAGTTTCTTTCATGTTCATATCTAATATGAAGTCTGTCTAACAGATTTTTATGGAATCTTATTCAAAATAAGTTTTGCACTGTTTAAAGCGTATCCTTTGAAGGAAATGGTAGCTCAGAGCGACTCATGATTAACCTTATCATGTCTAACAAAATTCGGTTTCTCTGTTCGGACACAACGTCAAACTGTCGTGTTCCGGGAGGAGTCCTCATTGAAAGAATACTATACTCTTTCAAGTATTTGAGAAACTTATTGCTTAAGTATTTTCCATCATGGTCTAATCATTATGTTTTAATACTTTAGCCGATCTGTCTGTCTACTTCGTGTCGAAACTCTTTGAATTCATCAAAAGTTTCCGATTTGTGTTTCAAAAGAAACACATAACCATAACGCGATGCCACATCCGTAAAGGTCACGAAATATTCATATCCACCTCTAGCCTAGCTAGATATGGGCCCACTTACGTCACTATGAACGAGGGCTAACAGATCGGTGGCACTTGCACTTTTACCAAGTAAAAGGTGTTATAGGCACTTTGCCTAATAAACTAGATTCGTAGACATTATTTGAAAAGTATCAAATTTGTCCTAGTATCCACTCTTCGAAAGTGTGGATAAACGAGTCTTGTTAATTGTGTCCCAGACAACAATGCAACAAATAAATCTCATCTGATTAAATCAGTTTGAGCTATTTGTTTGTCCTGATATATGTTTGAGATTTATTTATATTCAAAATATAAATACTGTTATTCACATCTAATGTGTTTATCTCAATATCATCTTTATAAAATAAAACACTTTAGTGTTCTAGAATATAAAGGTATATCCGCAACGGATTATACTATGATATAGAGATAATGTTTCTAGTCAAACTAGTTACATTTTAACAGTTTCCTAATTCAAGTACACACTCGAAGGGTAGTTCCCAAACTTAGGTCTCTACGGTCAAAACAGCGACTCTCGTCCCGTTTCCGATTCGCAGATCAATCTCAACTGAATTCAGTACCCTGCTCTCAGCAGATTCTGCATATCGGCATATATTTATGTACCACACTCAGTATCTAAAATCTAATTTTAATACTAGTAGTGAACATGTTGATGACAAACATATTTGAAGTCGGAGCCTTGCCCGTCTTCAATTCCTTCATGTCTACCTTGTCCATACGGCAGTCACGCTTCAGTGACCCCGTTTGCCACAATTTAGACCGACATCTTGGGATATGTCTTTTATCTTCCTAGAAGATTATAATGACTTTGCCTTTGCCCTTTTCCATACCCATAAGCCTTCGGCCTAGCCTTGGTCTTCTGGAATGTTGAAATAAGATGCGCCTTGCGCTTCTTGCCCAATTGCAAACTCTGGCTTTGTCTCCTTGAGTATAGCCATTAACTCTCCAAGAGTTTACTATTTCAATTTAGTACTTCTAATATCTAAGAATAGATCTATGAAGATCCTTTAATTTCAATATCATACTATAAGGATCTAATCCTTAGTTCTGATTAAGAAATTAAGGAGTCTATTTGGCAAGCTTAATGGATTAAGCACTAAAGTTATCATCACATGAATATTCCAAATATCATGTTCTACTATTTGCTCAACTCCGGGCTTAGGCCTGAGACGTCACTATATCAAATAAAGAAACTTCTCGGTCTCCAGGACTATCCTGAGATTTTATTCCCAATTTGAAAATTAAAAGTCGTTTAAATACATTTTCACCCAGGATTATGTTTTAAACACTAATATTTCAATTATCTTGATTCTAATAGTCCAACTATTTAATCAACGATTTTATGTACTATTTATTATAATGATTACTATAGTCTAACTATATAATCAACTATAATTTAAATTAGTTAAATTCAATTATATTGATTACTATAATCCAATTATAAAATCAACTATAAATTGAAATTAGTTAATTCAAATATATTGATTACTATAATCCAATTATATAATCAATTATAAATGAAATAGTTTGAATATAGTCCAACTGTTTAATTTAAAACAACATTAAATATTAGTCCAACTAATATATTAATTTAATGACGAAAATTTTGAAATGAGCGCGTATTGGCAAGTAACTAAACGAATATTGCAAATTTAATACTTGCCTCCCACTATTTTTCGGCGAGCCTCTAACCCTCTGTGGAGTACTCGGGAAACCTTGTTTCCTAGTGGGCTAGGATCCCGTTAAATAACACATAATCTTGACTTTGGCCAACAAATTGTATGATAATTAACTAGGTAGATCTCTAAGATCAATTGGATCCCATCCAATTCCTAGATCTAGTAGGTGGACATCCAAGTCCGAAACATATATCTTATATATGCCAATATATCCAATATATTTCCTAACATTTTTCCTCTGAATCAACTAAGCCTTGGCTTTGGCACAACAAACTTAGTGATCCCAGTTAAGCGGAACCCATTGACCATGGAAAGCTTCGTAATCAATGTCGATGGACAAGAAGTGATCTTGACTTTGGCCAACAAATCACAACTTGGACAAGACACCGATATGGAACAAAAATTTCATGATTCAAACACATCCGTGACGGACAAAGGTCTTGACTTGGCCAACAAACCAGTGCCAATCTTGGATCTTGAGTAAGAATCACTCAATGGAAGGAAAAACGCTTAATATTTTGTGAGGGTTTTTCGCGTAATTGGCAACCAATTAATTATCTTTGTTAAGGTCTCATCATCATACACCCTTAAACATGCATTCAAAATACATAATAAGGCGCATATAAATAAAATAATAATGATATGCGGATGGATATTTAAACACATTGTTCCTAGAACAAATCTCTCCATTTCTTCTCTCCCGCTAGCACAAGTATTACTTCTACCCAATTACATAACACTTCTAAAGAAACCTCATTTACATTGAGGGGAATATGTGAGAAGAAAAATACACAGAGTCAAGAGGTAATAGGCTGGACACGCAGGTCCAATTAATAAATTCTAAATTTATTACAACAATTTCCAAAATTGCCCTCACTCATCTAATATCCATCCGATATACATTATTCATACATCGCATCCATGTATTCACACAAGCATGTTATCAATCAATCTAATCCAATTAATTAATCTGAATATTAATGACCATCCAATGTTCAAACAACGATTTGATTTTGCGCGAGTCAAACTCGTTTTGCGAATAAGTACTCAAAGTACGAATTCTTGAATTATATTAAACTACAACATTAAATCCAATTTAATTTGTATTTAATACTAATTCTATATTTAATTCTAAATTAAATATTACACTTTATTAATGTGCCTTTAGCGACTTAGATTCTAAATCTAATCGTTACGGGTCTCAAAGCCCGATTAACATCCAATGTTAATTTAATTAAAGTCCAATGGGCTTTTAATTAATTTCATAAGGCATGGAATTTGGTCAATATGGGTCAAACCCAAATACCAAAGCCCATTTAAGGAATCACCCTTATTTGCCATGAAACCAATTTAGGCACATTAGGCCCAATTAATATTAAAGGTCCATTAAGTCATAATTGGACTTTATGGATATGGTATTGGGCCCAATTGGATCCAACCAATTAGCCTAAACCAAACTTGGCCCAACCAAGCCCATTAAGCCCAATTACAACTTTACAAGCCCAATTCCAAATTTGGCCCAATTAATTAAATTACCAAAATTCCAAATTTCATAATTTAATTAACCAAAGTGTATGCCATAATTAATTAACCAAATTAACATTTCCAAAACACTAATTTACTCAATTAATTATGCTAATTATCATCAAAACATGTCCCAACACATTTGAATCAAAAATCAATCATTTCCATGCTACATCATTCATGGCATTTTAGGGTTTTTCATGTCCGATTCCGAATTCAATCCAATTAAATCCTAAATCAACATTCCCCAAATGATTTCAACTCATCCAATGATCAAAATCAAAAAATACCATGACTTTAGGGCATTGTTCATATTCGGCCAAGCCAACATATTTGGGAAAAATTGACCCAATTAATATTTCATGAAATTGATCATATACAACTTCAATACATCATCATTCATGCATACTCAATCAATCAATTTTATCAAATCATGCTCAAATTGATTTTACCCAAAATTTACCCTAAATTCATTTCATGCTCAAAATGGCTCAAGATACCATTGTTGGGTTTCTATTAAGTCCCAATGATCAATTCAAGCAAGAAACATGTGCGAATACAACAATGAAATATGGCGGAATCATACTTACATTGATCGGTTATGCGATGCGAGGAACAACAAAAATTTCCATGCTTTGTCTCCAAGAAGCACACGACATTTGCAGATTTTTGTGCTCCAAAATTCGGCCATGGATGTCCTCCAAGTTCCAAGCTTTGTGATGAGTATTCCATGCCCACGGCTGGGTTTCCCTATCACCATCATACGACTCCTAAAGCGTGCTAGCACTCGGAAAAATTTGCCGCAAATTCTTCCTATGGCTTCTCCATGCTCACGGCATTTGCAGAAAATTTGGAGAAGAAATGGCCCAAGGCCGAGAGATGCAAAGAGAGAAGAAGAGAGAATGAGTTGTGTTAGGTTGGTTTTGTTTTCCAAAAACAAATAAAATGATATACCAATTTTTCACTTTCAGAAAGTCAATGCATTAAAGCCAACCAACTACCACCATCAATCACACATGACAAGTTGTCAAATCACTCAAAGTGACTAGACATCACATCAATCGATTTGTTGGACAATTATGACCCATAGCGTCATTATTTGTACAGATCATGGTGTTGTTGTACAAATTAACTATGTGACAAATGAGATTGCACTCTTATCATTTGTGATTAGATCACCTAGATATATAAATGATGAGAGGTCCTTGTGATTTGTTCCTGGACGGAGAATGATATGAGACAATATCATTCCACGAAGGATAAATCATTAAATATCCCTAGTCAGAGTATTATCGAGATTGGACATCGATAAATACGTAAAAGACTAGTATTACACTTGTGCGCGTTGTGAGGGTACAACGACATAGTTCTCATATATTTGGGTATAGGATACTCATGCAAGTGTAATAGGAGGTTGTGTTTTACCGATGGTACGGGAAACAGCTTCGCTCTGGATAAGACCCCCTCGGAATTCCATTGGTAGTATGACTATGTGTCTATGGAAGTCCGAAATCAGGGTAGGTGTATTTGGTCTTAACCCGAGACTTGCACCGCTAATACATACGACAATCAATATACTTTGGTTGAGGTCGTCCAGGGCTTTAACCGGTTTCTGTGTACGCCGATTCTGGGTATATCGAGAATCGTAGTGTGTTGGGTGTGATGTCAAGACGGAAGTGTCACTCCAGTCATTTGGAGATGATGGTCACGAAGGATACGGGATTGGTTCTTTTAAATGCTGCGCAGCTATCGGGATATTATGACTAGGTCATGTATATCCGATTATAGAGACTAGTCGCCAGACATCCGACATGTGCTTCGTACGGGGCAGACACAATTCCAGCCCCAGGCCTAGCACGTGATCATCCGATACTGGATAGAAATATGCAATACTACGGTATACTACGCTTGATATAGATCCTTTATTCCTGTAAGGATATTTCCGGAGAATTGGGAGGCATGGCGCTTTGCTAGAGGCCAACCTTGTCTTGTAAATCGGTATAAACGTAGTACGAGGTACTTACGTGTTCAGATAGTCTGACGACCGAATTTACTGCCAACATATCCGGGGATCTCATGGGTCGCTTCCCAAAGATTCACCTATGACGTATAACTCGCACTCTAAATTAATCTGGGATTAATTAGAAGAGAGAGAAAATTAATCTGGGATTAATTGAGGAGATATTTTATCTGGGATAAAATATCCATTAAAGAGAGATAACGATTAATTTGGAATTAATCGATTAATTAATATATTTGATATATTAAACGAAATTAGATTTCGACGCGGAATTAAAATTAGATTTTAATTTGGGCGAACGAATTAATTTAGAATTAATTCGTTAGCGACGTGAATAGTGACTTCGCTAGGCGTAATCATTTAATTACGACGCAACGGAAAATTCATTAATTTAGAATTAGCGAACCCGAGCCCGAGAGTGATTGCGAGTGCATTTGCATTTCGAATTCGAGTGCGGCACGCAAGTCACATCAAGCGTCAAATTATTAGTCGCATCAAGCGTCAAATTACATGTCACTTTGAGTGATGTGACATTTGATTGATTGATGTGATTGATTGATTGAAAAGACAACTAGTCACTTTGAGTGATAGTAGTTGTTGGAATAGTTGATGGTTGTTGGAAAGTTTGATTTGCTTTTGTATTTGACTTTTAAAAGGGCAAATAATTGGTAAATCACATTATTATTTTTTGGAAAAATATATAAGGCATTGAATACTCTTTCCACCAACTAATACACAATTTCTCTCTTCCTCTCATCTCTCCAAAAAGTCACGCCCAAGGGGCATAACAGCTCACTATTTTCTGTCAAGAAAACCGAGCATAAGGAAGCATGGAGTTGGGTTTTTGTGGCAAAAACCGCAAGTGCTAGCACACTACGAGATATGTGAAGGTGATAGGGAAGCTCACCCATGAGCCGGGAACCATTCGACGAAGTTTGGAGCTTGACGAAGGACTCAAACCGAGCCAAAACCAGTGAAGAAAAACTGCACACTGCCGAACCAGTGAAGGAGGATAGCAGTTCGTTTTTGTTGCCTCGGTTGCCTCCGCGTCGCTCAACCGATCGATGTGAGTATTCCGGGACTTCGTCGATGTATTCGCACTTCATTTTCATGCTTGTTTATGATATTAGGACCTTAGAATTTGCCAACACGATTGACTAGTGATTTGACGCTTGATGTGAATTGTGGGCCGCACTTGAATTCCAAATACGAGTGCACCCGCAAACACTCCCGAGCTCGGGTTCGCTAATTCCGAATTAACGAATTTTCTGTTGCGACGTAATTAAATCAAATTCAATTAAATAATTATGCCTAGCAAAATTACTAATCACGTCGCTAACGAATTAATTCTAAATTAACTCATTCGCCCGAATTAAAATCTAATTTGAATTCCGCGTCGAAATCCAATTTCGTATAATATATCGAATATATTATTTTATCGATTAATTCCAAATTAATCGCTCTCTCTCTTTAAATAATATTTTATCCCAGATAAAATATCTCCGCAATTAATCCCAGATTAATTTTCTCTCTCTTATAATTAATCCCAGATTAATAAAGTACGAGTCATACGTCATCGGTGAATCTTCGGGAAGCGACCCATGAGATTCTCGGATATGTTGGCAGTAAATCCAGTCGTCGGACTATCCGAACACGTACGTACCTAGTACTATGTTTTTACCGATTTACAAGACATGGTTGGCTTCTAGCAAAGCACCGTGCCGACCCAATTCTCCAGAAATATTCTTACTGGAATATATGATCTATATTAGGCGTAGTATACGTAGTATTGCGTATTTCGATCCAGCATCGGATGTCACGTGATAGGCCTGAGGCTGGAATTGTGTCTGCCCCGTACGAAGCACATATCGGATCTTTGGTAACTAGTCTCTATAATCGGATAATCATGACCTAGTCATATTATCCCGATGACTGCAGTACATAAGAGCACTAGTTCCGTATCCTACGTGATCATCATCTCCACTATGACTGGAGTGATACTTCCGTCTTGACATCACACCCAATACACTACGATTCTCAATATATCCAGAAGAGGCGTACACAGAACCTGTTAAAGCCCTGGACGACCAAAACAAAGTATATTGATTGTCGTAAGTATTAGCGCTGCAAGTCTCAGGTTAAGACCAAATACACCTACCCTGATTCGGACTTCCATAGACACATAGTCATACTACCAATGGAATTCCGAGGGGTCTATCCAGAGCGAAGCTGTTTCCGTACCATCGGTAAACACAACCTCCTATTACACTTGCATGAGTATCCTATACCCAAATATATGAGAACTATGTCGTTATGCCCTCACAATGCGCACAAGTGTAATACTAGTCTTTTACGCATTATCGATGTACAATCTCGATAATACTCCGACTAGGGATATTTAATGATTAAACCTTTATGGATTGATATTGTCTCATATCATCTCAATCCGGAACTAATCATATGGACCTTCTATCATTTATACATCTTGGTAATCTAATTTCAAATGATAAAAGGGCAATTTCCTTTGTCACATAGTTAATTTGTACAACAACACCATGATCTGTTGACCGGCGTAAACACACACGTATAACGCAAGCGCACGTATCGTTCAAGTAGTATAAAAATATCGATCACACGAGGACTTAATTCCTACTGTTGTTATTAATTGTTGAATCTATTTATTTACAAATATCTAATTAAATGGAGAAGAGAATGATTGTTTGATTGGTTGAATGTGGTTTTACAAAATAAATAAATAAAAGAGAAAAGAAAATACTAAGGAAAATAACAAAAGACACAAAGATCTAGGGTCGTGAATCATTCTAATATCATTTAAAAGATGAAGTGGTTATTTTATGTTTGTGTAATAAATCAGTTTACTAACCTGGAACACTAAATTATGCAAAAGCCTCTGTCGATGGTCAGACACAAATACCCAATTTAACCCAATTGAACCATATGTCTATGTCAACCAAATTATCAGGATTCATTAAGTTTAAGTTTCAATTATGGCTACCCCCGCCCGACAGGTATATTCATATCCTGTAAGGAAATCTATTAAAGGGTTATCTATCCTCAAGGAAGATCGTGGGCTATTAAGTCTAAGGCTGAAACCTAAAATCCTATGTCTAGTTCATTTTAGATTTACCACATCAATCTTATTGGTGATCAGAGAACAAGAAGCATTAAGCTTAAGACTTAATAAGTAAACCTTTAAATTACCCAAACTATAAAATAACCCCTTATAAACCGGTGATATTAGAATTCATCACAACCCCAGATAACTAACGCATAACTAGGGCTAGTAACAACTTAAAAGTAAAAGACATAAAGTAAAAATACTGAAAAGTAAAAGACATAAAGTAAAACTGAAAAGTAAAATAAAATAAAATGCTAAGGTAAAAGGAATTACTTTTACTACTACTAATTTAGATATCTCCCATAAAATAATATATAAACTTGTGATTCTTTCTCCAACCAGCCATATAGGCGGTAACCTGATTAAGTCAAATTAAGTCCAACCAGCCATAAAGGCGGAACCAAAATTAAATTACCAACCGACCAATCTGGCGATATCCTTTATTAGTCAGGTTTAAACCAGATTAAAATGAATTACCAACCGACCAATCTGGCGGTATCCTTTTTAAGTCAATATTTTAAATAGTGAATATATTATTTTTAAGGGAGATTAATCTAAATAGTAACAGTAAAAGAATTACCTTTCACCCTAGCTGGGGAAGTTACCTTCTCATGGTAAATAGTAAAAATTGTAAAAAGTAAAAAGTAAAAATTAAATTACTATTATTAAAAAACGTAATTAAAATTAATTACAAAACTAAAAATTAAAAAACTAAAAAAAAAACTAAAAACTAAAGAATCTAGAGAGAGAAACTCTCTCTTTAGAAAGAATTTAAGAGAGAGGAATGTGCACTGAATTCTGAAATCTCGAGCTCAATTTATAGGCCTCGGTAGGATCCAGCGTCGCGACGCCAGATTTGTCGACGTGGCACGCTCTGGTTCGCTGGTTTGAAGATTCTGGATAAGCTGATAAGGTGACACGTGGTAGAGTGGTTGGGCTTCAATTATTGTGACACGTGGCGGCTTCTGATTGGTCGCTGAGATTCTTATCCGCCACGTGTCAGATAAGGATAGGATATCCAATAATTGATGCTGACATGGCGATGACATGGCGACGACGTGGTGACACGTGGGAAAGAGACTGTCGGCACCGTAGAATTACGACACGTGTCACTTCCTGATTGGCTGATGATGACGTGGCGGTGAGGTGGCAATGTTGACTTGTTGACTTGCTGACGTGGCTGATGACATGGAATGACACGTGGAACACGTGGCGATGATGACTGTCGGCACCGTAGGATGCTGACACGTGGCACGACGCATGTTAGCAGATCGGCTGTGATGGTGACACGTGGCACGGCGTATTTTAGCAAAGTCAAACTTTTCTCAGATTCTGATTGTGGACCCGGCGCACGTTAGCACTGTTCGGCGCATTTTAGACGTCGCGACGCTGAACTCTTGGCGTCGCGACGCGCTTAAGACCAAAATATCCCTGTTGACGCATTTTTGTCCGTTTTTGCCCCAAATTGCCTCCAATGCTTTCCAAACTTTATTTATCTACAAAATAACACAAAACATATCAAAACGTTCACAAAACTCAAGAAACTATACAAAATATTAGGTCAAATGAGTGGGAATAAGTGATATAAATACCACTCATCATCTGTACAAATAGTGATGCTATTGGTCATAATTTTCCAACAACAAGTGCACTCGGGGACATGTGGAAATCATAGAGGTGATATAAGCTTAGCATATTGGATCCTCATCGTCAGATATTACTATTTGTACCTAATGGAGAGTGCAAAAAACTTTACACAAAGGTGCGAAAAGTGTCAGAAGCACACATCTGTAATACACCAACCCTATGAAATGCTGAATTCTATAGTCAGCCCCTGGCCCTTCGTACGCTGAGGTTTGTACATCATTAGGAAGCTTTCAATGGAAAAATGAGGGAAATACTTTGTTTTAGTGGCTACTGATTAATTTACCAACTAGATGGAAGCCAAGACAAACACTAAAGTCACTCAGAACAATGTGATTGCTTTAATCTAGACGCACATAATTTGTAGATTTGGCATCAGAGCCATGACAATGGACAATGGCACTCGGTTGAACCACCTCAAGGTGACAAAGTTTTGTGAACAGTATGGGATCAGAGTCCACTTCTCACCAGTGTACTACTCGCAAGCCAATAGAGTGGCAGAGGCTATAAATAAGGCGATTGTTAACAACCACTAGCGTAACTTGGACGACAAAAAGAGCAGCTGGTTTGAGGAGTTGCCTAAATTTCTCTAGGCACAAAGAACCACATAAAAAGGCAATAAGAGAAACAACATTCGCTCTAGTGTATGGTTCAAATGATGTGATACCAACATAGGCTCGACTGCCCACTTTGAGAACCCTGGTCGCAGAACATGAAGAGGAGAATTATGGGCAACTGATGAGAAACTAGGACTTTCTGGATGAGGTCAGTGAATGTGCACAGATCAGAAGGGCATCATGCAAGTAAAAAATAAAATCATACTTCAACAAGAAAGTGAGGATTAGAAGATTCAACTTGAGAGTGTGGGTGCTTCGAAAAATCCCAGAAGTCCAAAAAGATGGGATGCTAGGAGAGCACTGTGAGGGTTTTTCCGAGATCAGTGAGGACATAGGCAATGGAACCTACAAGCTTCTGAATGCTAGAAATAGAAAGGAAATGCCCAGAACATGGAATGTACATATGCTTAAAAAATATTATATGTAAGAGTGCTATAATTCTTCAATTTAAATGAAATATTCTTACTATTGGAGTGCCCAATATTCATTATACCATAGGTATTACCATAAAATGGTATGACGCATAGTAGAAAAACCCATCAGTACCTAGTGATGAGTGGTAAATCAATCACTATTTCCCACTCATTTAACCTAATATTTTGTATAGTTTCTTGAGTTTTGTGAATATTTTGATATGTTTTGTGTTATTTTGTAGATAAATAAAGTTTCAGGACATTCTGGAAGTGATTTGGGCCAAAACAGTGAATATTAGATGAAAATGGCATTTTGGTAATTTCCCGCATCGCGACGCCTAACGTGCGCCAAACAGTGCTAACGTGCGCCGGGTCCACGTGTCAGAATCTGAGAAAAGTTTGACTTTGCTAACATGCACCGTGCCACGTGTCACCATCACAGTCGATCTGCTAATATACGCCGTGCCACATGTCATTATCCTACGGTGCCGACAGTCACCATCGCCACGTGTCCTCCACGTCATTGCCACGTCATCATCCACATCACCAGGTTGACCGAGTCAACATGCCACCTCACTGCCACGTCATCATCAGCCAATCAGGAAGTGCCACGTGTCGCAATTCTATGGTGTCAACAGTCACTTTGCCACGTGCCGCCACGTCACCGCTGTTGGACAATTATGACCCATAGCGTCACTATTTGTACATATCATTGTGTTGTTGTACAAATTAACTATGTGACAAAGGATATTGCACTCTTATCATTTGTGATTAGATCACCTAAATGTATAAATGATGAGAGGTCCCTATGATTTATTCCTGGACGGAGAATGATATGAGACAGTATCAGTCCACGAAGGATAAATCATTAAATATCCCTAGTCAGAGTATTATCGAGATTGGACATCGATAAATACATAAAAGACTAGTATTACACTTGTGCGCGTTGTGAGGGCACAACTGCATAGTTCTCATATATTTAGGTATAGGATACTCATGCAAGTGTAATAGGAGGTTGTGTTTTACCGATGGTACGGGAAACAACTTCGCTCTGGATAGACCCCCTCGGAATTCCATTGGTAGTATGACTATGTGTATATGGAAGTCTGAAATCAGGGTAGGTGTATTTGGTCTTAACCTGAGACTTGCACCGCTAATACTTGCGACAATCAATATACTTTGGTTGCGGTCGTCCAGGGCTTTAACAGGTTCTGTGTATGCCAATGCTGGGTATATTGAGAATCATAGTGTGTTGGGTGTGATGTCAAGACGGAAGTGTCACTCCAGTCATATGGAGATGATGGTCACGTAGGATGCGGGACTGGTTCTCTTAAATGCTGCAGCTATCGGGATAAAATGACAAGGTCAGGTTTATCCGATTATAGAGACTAGTCACCAGACATCCGACATGTGCTTCGTACGGGGCAGACATAATTCCAGCCCCAGGCTTAGCACGTGATCATCTGATACTGGGCAGAAATACGCAATACTACGCCTGATATAGATCCTTTATTCCTGTAAGGATGTTTCCGGAGAATTGGGTAGGCATGACGCTTTGCTAGAGGCCAACCTTGTCTTGTAAATCGGTGAAACGTAGTACTTGGTACTTACGTGTTAGGATAGTCCGACGACCGAATTTACTTCCAACATATCCGGGGATCTCACGGGTCGCTTCCCAAAGATTCACCGATGACGTATGACGAGAGAAAATTAATCTGGGATTAATTACGGAGATATTTTATCTGGGATAAAATATCATTTAAAGAGAGATTACGATTAATTTGGAATTAATCGCTAAATTAATATATTCGATATATTAAATGAAATTAGATTTCGACGCGGAATTAAAATTAGATTTTAATTTGGTCGAACGAATTAATTTAAAATTAATTCGTTAGCGATGTGAATAGTGATTTCGCTAGGTGTAATCATATAATTACGACGCAACGGAAAATTCATTAATTTGGAATTAGTGAACCCGAGCCCGGGATTATTTGCGAGCGCATTCGCATTTCGAATTCGAGCGCGGCACGTAAGTCAAATCAAGCGTCAAATCGCTAGTCGCATCAAGCGTCAAATCACTTGTCACTTTGAGTGATATGACTTGACAACTTGTGATTGATGTGATTGAGTGATGTTGGTGGTTGGAGCCATTTATGGCTTGACTTTTGAAAGGGAAAAAGTTCAATATGTTTATTTGTTTTTAGAAAACAAAATCCATTACACTTTTTCTCTCACACACATATCTCTCTCTCACTCTTTCTTCTTCCTCTCCACACGCCCAAGGGGCCAAAAACCTTCTGGTTTTTCTGTCAATGCCGAGAGATAAAGGGAAGCCTAGAGTGGGATTTTGTGGCAAAATCACAAGTGCTAGCACACTTACGAGACATGCGAAGGTGATAGGGAAGTCCACCCATGAGCCGGGAGTCGTTTGACGAAGCTAGGAGCTTGTTCAAGGACCTTAAAAGCCGAAATTTTGGAGATGGAAAACTGCCACTGCCGAACCAGTGAAGAGGAGAAAATCAGATTTTTGTTCATCTCTGCGTCGCTCAACCGATCGATGTGAGTATTCCGCAATTTCGTTGATTTGTATTCACACTTATTTCATGCTTATTATTGATCTTGGGACCTTAATAGAAACCAACAATGGCATCTAGAGCACGGTTTGAGCATGAAAAAGTATAGGGCTTAAAATTTGGGAAAAAAATTTTCAAGCATGATTTGGTTGAATTGGATGATTGAGTATGCTTAAAACATGTTTAATTGAAGTTTGATTTGATCAATTTCAAGAAAATTGGTTTGGAACAATTTTCCCCCAAATTGGATGGCTTGGCCGAATGGTTGATGAACCATAATGTCTTGGAGTTTTGATTTTTTGATTCATTGGATGTGTTGGAAATCATTAGGGAATATTTATTTAATGTTGAATTTGATTCAATTGGATTGGATTTGTAATTTGGCATAATAAACCCTAAAAGCCGAGAGTTATAGCCCTAAGTGTCTTGGTGATTTTTTGTTTCGTAGATCATTGGATGACTTGAAACGATTGAGGAATGTGATTTAATATCGATTGTGGAATTAATTGGATTGAATTCGAATCGGACACAAAAATCCCCTCCATAGCCGAGAATGATAAAGCATGTTTGGGTTTGATTTTAATCAAAATGTGTTGGACATGTGATGATGAAAATGAGCATGATTAATTGTGTATATTGATGTTTTAGAAATGTTAATTTAGGTAATTAATCATGTTATACACTTTGGTAATTAAATTGAGAATTTGGAATTTTATGATTTAATTATTTTGGGCCTATTTTGTGAAATTGGGCTTTAATGTTGTAAATGGGTTTATTGGGCTTTTTTGTACAAAGTAAGGTTTAGGCCAAATGGATTGGATCCAATTGGGCCCAAAACCACTTCCACAAAGCCCAAATGCGACTAATGAACCTTTAAAGTTTAATTGGGCCTAATGGGCCAAGATTGATTTATAGGCTTATGGGGTAATTCCCGGATTGGATTTTGGTTATTCGGTTTGACCCGAGTTGACCAAAAGTCCACGCCTTAAGAAATTAATTAAAAGCCCATTGTACTTTAATTAAATTGACGTTGGACGTTAAAATCGGGCTTTGAGACCCGTTGCGATTAAATTTAGAATTTAAGTCGTAAAAGTTCATTATTAAAATGTAGTATTTAATTTGGAATTAAATATGCGAATTAGAATTGAATGCATATTAAATTGGATTTAATGATGTAGTTTAATTTAATTCGAGAATTCGTACTTTAAGTACTTATTCGCAAAAACGAGTTTGACTTGAGCAAAATCAAATCGTTGTTTGAACATTGGATGATCACTAATTATCAGATTAATTAATTTGATTAGATTGATTGATAACATGCTTGTGTGAATACATGGTTGCGATGCATGAATAATGTATATCGGATGAAATTAGATGGGTGGGAAAATTTTAGAAATTGTTGTAATAAATTTGATTTATTAATTGGACCTGCGTGTCCAGCCTTATTACCTCTCATTCTTTGTATTCTCTTCTCACCTATTCCCCTCAATGTAAATGAGGTTTCTTTAGAAGTGTAGTGTAACGGGTAGAAGAAATATTTATGCTAGCGGGAGAGAGAAAGGGAGAGATTTGATCTAGGATCAATGTGTAAAGTATCCATATGCATATCATTATTATTTTATTATACGCGCTTTATTATGTGTTTAGAATGCATGTTTAAGGGTGTATGATGATGAGACCTTAACAAAGATAATAAATTGGTTGCCAATTTGCACTCGAAAAACCCTCGCAAAATATTAAGCGTTTTTCCTTCCATTGAGTGATTCTCACTCAAGATCCGAGACTGGCATTGGCTTGTTGGCCAAAGTCAAGGCCTTTGTCCGTCGAGGATGTGTTTGAATCACGAGAGCTTTGTTCCATATTGGTGTCTTGTCCAAGTTGTGGTTTGTTGGCCAAAGTCAAGACCATTTCTTGTCCATCGACATTGATTACGAAGCTTTCCATGGTCAATGGGTCGCGCTTAACTGGGATCACTAAGTTTGTTGTGCCAAAGCCAAGGCTTAGTTGATTCAGAGGAAAAAGGTTAGGTAATACATTGGATGTATTGGCATATATAAGATATATGTTTCAGACTTGGATGTCCCCCTACCGGATCTAGGAATTGGATTGGATCCAATCGATCTTAGAGATCTACCTAGTTAATTATCATACAATTTGTTGGCCAAAGTCAAGATTGTGTGATATTTAACGGGATCCTAGCCCACTAGGAAACACGGTTTCCCGAGTACTCGACAGAGAGTAGAGGCTCGCCGAAAAATAGTGGGAGGCAAGAATTGAATTTGCAATACTCGTTTAATTACTTGCCATACGCGCTCAAATCAAATATCATTCGTCGTTAAATAAATTAAATGTTAGTTGGACTAATATTTAATTGTTGTTTTAATATAATAGTGGACTATATTCAAACTATTCATTTATAGTTGTTCTATAATTGGATTATAGTAATAAATATAATTTATTTTAATCTATTAAATTATAGTTGATTAAATAGTTGGACTATTGTAATCATTATAATAAATAATACCTAAATCGTTGATTAAATAGTTGGACTATTAAAATCAAGATATAAATTGAAAGATTGACATTTAAAATATAATCCTAGGGAAAATGTATTTAAATGGTTTAATTTTCAAAATTGGGAATAAATTTCAGGATGATCCTGGAAAATAATAAGTTACTTTATTTGATAAAATAACATATTAAGCCTAAGCCCAGAGTTAAGCAAATAGTAGAGCATAATCTTTGGAAGATTTATGTAATTGATAACTTTTGCTTAATCCATTAAGCTTGTCGCAGTAGACTCCTTAATTTCTGAATCAGAACTAATGATTAGATCCTTAAAGTATGATACTGAAATTGAAGGATCTTCATAAATCTATACTTAGATTTTAGAAGTACTAAAATTGCAATAATAATTCTTGGAGAATTAATGACTATTCTCAAGGAGATAAAGTCAAAGTTTCCAATTAGACAAGTAGCGCTAGTCGCACCTTACTTCAATATTCTAGAAACCCGAGGCTTGGCCAAAGGCTACCGGAATGTGAAAAAGGGCAAAGGCAAAATCATTATAATCTTCTGGGAAGATAAAGGACATATCCCAAAATGTCTGCCTAAAGTGGCAAACAGGATCGCGGAAGCGTGACTGTCGTTTGGACAAATCAGACATGAAAGAATTGAAGACGAGCAAGGCTCTGACTTCAAATATGTTTGTCAAGATTATGTTCACTACTAGTATGAAATTGGATTTTAAATACTTAGTATGGTACATAAAATATATGTATTGATGTTCAGAATCTGTTTTGAACAAGATACTGACTTCAATAGAGATTTATCTGCGAATTGAAAACGGGATGAAAGTCGCTGTTTTAACCGTAGGTACCTAAGTTTAGGAACTACCTTCGGGTGTGTACTTAAATTAGGAAACTGTTATAATGTAACTAGTTTGACTAGATACATTATCTTTATATCAGTGTTTGACCCGCTGCGGGTGAACCTTTATATTCTAGAACACTAAAGTGTTTTATTTTATAAAGATGATATTAAGATAAACACATTAGATGTGAATAACAGAATTTATATTTTGAATATAAATAAATCTCAAATATTTAACATGACAAATAAATAGCTCAAACTGATTTGATCAGGAAGAAACTAATTTGTGGCATTGTTGTCTGGGACACAATTAAACAAGACTCGTATATCCGCACTTTTGAAGAGTGGGTACGCGGACTAATTTGATTCCATTCAAATAAAGTCTACGAATCTAGTTTATTGGGCAAAGTGCCTAAAACACTATTTACTTGGTAAAAGTGTAAATGCCACCTATCTGTTAGCCCTAGTTCATAGTGAAGCAAGTGGGCCCATGTCTAGCTAGGCTAGATGTGAATATGAATATTTCGTGACCTTACGGATGTGGCATCGCGTTATGGTTATGTGTTTCTTTTGAAGAACAAAAATCAGAAACTTTTACAGTTTCAACACGAAATAGACAGACAGATCGGCTAAAGTATTAAAACGTCACGGTTAGACCGTAATGGAAAATACTTAAGCAATAAGTTTCTAATATACTTGAAAGAGTATGTTATTCTTTCAAATAAAGACTCCTCCCAGAACACGTCATTTTGACGGTGTGTCCAAACTGAGTAACCGAATTATGTTAGACATGATAAGGTTAATCATGAGTCGCTATGAGCTACCATTTCCTTCAAAGGATAAGCATAAACAGTGCAAGAACTTATTTAGAATAAGGTTCCATTAAAATCTGTTTGACAGATTTCATATTAGATATGAATAGGAAAGAAACCGGGTTCTCATTCCTGAATATTTGGGTATGCTTGGCATATGTTTGGATTATACCAAACTAAAACCCAAATTGGATAAGTGCCAATTGTAGGTTATCCTAGGGATACCATATGTATAGTACTTATACATCTCACCAGAGAACAATTAGATTGTTACTCACCATGTGGTTTTCCTAAGAGGAATACCGATATGCAGTGGTAAGTGGGAGGATAGTAAAACTAGATGAAAATCGGAGTAATATTGTTCAAGGCACCGAATCCTAATGGAACACAAATAGTTCATCAATGATGAAACTATTACCATTAATCTCTGTATACACAAGAACCGCGTATGTCGGAGAGAGTCAGAAAACAACCTGGGGTATGGGTTTATGATCTCACCTCATAAAGATGTCTATCTTATTGAGGTATACCAACTGACTACGTATGAGGAAGTGATACAAGGTATCGACTCCCTGATCATGACAAAGTGCTATGACATCCAAAATGGATTCCATGTATATCAACCAAGTTTGGATACTAGTTGATGTACCACAAGGCATTGTGCCTATTGGTACTTTATAAGTCTTCAAGGAAGACGTACATGGAAGGCAACATACCAACGTATAAAGCTAGGCTTTTAGCGGAAATGTATCGTTAACAACATTGTGTTGACTACGATTCAACCTTTTAACTGTTGCCATGGTTAATCCATTTGGATAATGCTTGCTAATACTGCATGTTTCATGTATGAAATATGTCAGCTTAACGGGAAAATCGCTTTCCTGAAAATGAAACCTTTTGGAGGATGTTTACAACATCCTGTCGGTTTTGTCGTACCAAAACTAGCAAACAAGGTTTGCAGGTTATTCGATCCATGTTTGTATTGAAGCAAACATTAGGTTCTTGGAATTATCGTTTTGATGTAATCATAATAGTTTATAATTTAATTCAAAACGAAATGATTCTTGTGTATATAAGAGGGTTAGTGGGAGCGCACTGACAGTGGTTGTCCTATACAATAATGATAATATGTCATTTCTTGGAAATGATATTCCCATAATATAATCGGTGAAAGCTAAGCTTTCATGAAACTCTCCGAGAACTCGTACATTGAAAAAATGTACGCGACCTGGTGTCTCATACGCTTTGAGCATATGGATTCACAAACAGGCCAATCCGAGTGATAGTCACTGGATTGAAGTTAAGAACATCCGTTAGTATCTGAGAGATCTAAGGATTCTGTCTTAATCTGTGGAGATGGAGAACTTAAAGTGACTGGGATCACTACTGCAAGTTTCCTAAACCGATAAAATGACTATGAGTCGCAAACTGTACTACAAAGTTTGAATAACGGTATAGTGAGCTGAAAATCTTCCAAGCAAGATACTGTTACCATATAAACAACAAATGCGGGTTAATTGCTGCAGTTGAGGCGGCAATAGAAGCCTTCTGGGTCGATAACAAATCTAATTAGATTAGATATAATTCTGTTAGCAGCTGAGCTAGGCGTCAGCACAGGCTAAAGAATTAATGGTCTCATCAACGATCCAAATATATACTTCGATAATCATCTGATTCGTTCGGATCATACATCGTGGCGATGTGATGATCGAATAAATCGCATCAGATGATAATCATATAAATCCGCTGACGAAAGCCGTTTCTCAGTAGTTTGAGCGAACCGTACATAGTTCGGGTGTAAGACACTCGAGTGACTGGCTATAGGCCAAGTGGGAGATTGTTGGACAATTATGACCCATAGCGTCACTATTTGTACAGATCATTGTGTTGTTGTACAAATTAACTATGTGACAATGATATTGCACTCTTATCATTTGTAATTAGATCACCTAGATGTATAAATGATGAGAGGTCCCTATGATTTGTTCCTGGACGGAGAATGATATGAGACAGTATCAGTCCACGAAGGATAAATCATTAAATATCCCAAGTCAGAGTATTATCGAGATTGGACATCGATAAATACGAAAAAGTCTAGTATTACACTTGTGCGTGTTGTGAGGGCACAACGGCATAGTTCTCATATATTTGGGTATATGATACTCATGCAAGTGTAATAGGAGGTTGTGTTTTACCGATGGTACGGTAAACAACTTCGCTCTGGATAGACCCCCTCGGAATTCCATTGGTAGTATGACTATGTGTCTATGGAAGTCCGAAATCAGGGTAGGTGTATTTGGTCTTAACCGGAGACTTGAACCGCTAATACTTGCGACAATCAATATACTTTGGTTGCGGTCGTCCAGGGCTTTAACAGGTTCTGTGTACGCCAATGCTGGGTATATTGAGAATCGTAGTGTGTTGGATGTGATGTCAAGACGGAAGTGTCACTTCAGTCATATGGAGATGATGGTCACATAGGATACGGGACTGGTTCTCTTAAATGCTGCAGCTATCGGGATAAAATGACAAGGTCAGGTTTATCCGATTATAGAGACTAGTCACCAGACATCCGACATGTGCTTCGTACGGGGCAGACACAATTCCAGCCCCAGGCCTAGCACGTGATCATCCGATACTGGACAGAAATACGCAATACTATGTGTACTATGCCTGATATAGATCCTTTATTCCTGTAAGGATGTTTCCGGAGAATTGGGTAGGCATGGCGCTTTGCTAGAGGCCAACCTTGTCTTGTAAATCGGTGAAACGTAATACTTGGTACTTACGTGTTCGGATAGTCCGACGACCGAATTTACTGCCAACATATCCGGGGATCTCTTGGGTCGCTTCCCGAAGATTCACCGATGACGTATGACTCGCACTCTAAATTAATCTGTGATTAATTAGAAGAGAGAGAAAATTAATCTGGGATTAATTGCAGAGATATTTTATCTGGGATAAAATATCATTTAAAGAGAGATTACGATTAATTTGGAATTAATCGATAAATTAATATATTCGATATATTAAACGAAATTAGATTTCGACGCGGAATTAAAATTAGATTTTATTTCGGGAGGACGAATTAATTTAGAATTAATTCGTTAGCACACTTACGAGACATGCGAAGGTGATAGGGAAGTCCACCCATGAGCCGGGACTCGTTTGACGAAGCTTGGAGCTTGTTCAAGGACCTCAAAAGCCGAAATCTTGGAGATGGAAAACTGCCACTGCCGAACCACTGAAGAGGAGAAAATCAGATTTTTGTTCGTCTCCGCGTCGCTCAACCGATCGATGTGAGTATTCCGCAACTTCGTTGATTTGTATTCACACTTATTTCATGCTTATTATTGATCATAGGACCTTAATAGTACCAATAACCGCCACGTCAGTGCCACGTCAGCATCAATTATAGGCTCTCTAATCCTTATCTGACACGTGGCAAATAAGAATCTAGTCGACCAATCAGAAGCCGCCATGTGTCACAATAATTGAGTCCCAACCACCTCGCCACGTGTCACCTTATCATCTTATCCAGAATCTGCAACCGACGAACCAGAGCGTGCCACGTCGACAGAAGCTGGCGTCGCGGTGCGAGCTTGGCGTCGCGACGCGAGACCCCTACTGACCCCTATAAATAGAACGTGAAATTCCAGTTTCAGTTGTACCACTCTCTCTCATCTCTTTGATGTAAAGAGGGAGTTTCTCTCTCTAGTTTCTTTTAGTTTTTTAGTTTTTATTTTTGTAATTAATTTTAATTACGTTTTGTAATAATAGTAATTTACTTTTTTACTTTTTACAGTTTTTACTATTCACCATGAGGAGGTAACTTCCCCAGCTAGGGTGCAAGGTAATTATTTTACTATTGCTATTTAGATTAATCTCCCTAAAATATAATATATTCACTATTTAAAATATTGACTTAAAAAGGATACCGCCAGATTGGTCGGTTGGTAATTCATTTTAATCTGGTTTAAACCGGACTAATCAAGGATACCGCAAGATTGGTCGGTTGGTAATTAAACTTTCTTACCGCATATATGGCAGGTTCATGGACAAATCTTTTTACCGCATTAATGGCTGGTTGGACTTAATTTGACTTTATCAGGATACCGCCTATATGGCTGGTTGGTAATGTTATCATAAGTTTATATATTATATTATGGGAGATATCTAAATTAGTAGTAGTAAAAGTAATTACTTTTACCTTAGCATTTTATTTTATTGTAATTTACTTTTCATTATTTACTTTACCGCATTTTTACTTTATGTCTTTTATTTTCAAGATTTTACTAGCCCTAGTTATGTGCTGTAACTAAATTTGTTATCTGGGGTTGTGATGACTTTTAATATCACCGGTTTATAAGGGGTTAGATTATAGTTTGGGTATTATAAAGATTTATTTATTGAGTCTTAATCTTAATGCTTTTTCATTAACTGGCCATTAATAAAATTGATCTAGTAAACTTAAAATGAACTAGACATAGGGATTTTAGGTTTCAGCCTTAAACTCAATAGCCCACGATCTTCCTTGAGGATAGATAACCCTTTAATAGATTTCCTTACAGGATAGACATATACATGTGGGGCAGGGTTAGCCATAATTGGAACTTAAACTTAATGAATCCATATAATTTGGTTGACATAGACATATGGTTCAATTGGATTAAACTGGGTATTTGTGTCTGACCATCGACAGAGGCTTACACATAATTTAGTGTTCCAGGTTAATAAATCAATATATTACCCAACTATAAGATAACCACTTCATCTTTAAAATGATATTGGAAGAAATCACAACCCTACATAGTTTTTTTTTAATATTGAATTTTCTTAAAACTTACTTTCGAATAATTTTATTTACTTGTTTTTAAATTTAGAATCGTCACCATTTCAATTCAATCCAACAACCTGTTAGATACTAGTAATCATTTGACCTCATAAAATTAATAGATTAGATATTAAGTCATCGTGGGATCGATATTTTTATACTACTTGAACGATACGTGCGCTTGCGTTATACGTGTGTGTTTACGCCGGTCAAGTTTTTGGCACCGTTGCCGGTGACTTATTTATCATTCACTATCAATTTTGGGGTTAGATACGTTACTTGTATTTATTTATTTTTACTTATTATTACTATTTTCTTGTGTTTCAGGTTCTCAGAAACTTCATGAGACGAACCAGAAGCTTTGAACTCTGACCGCTTGACCCAGAAATTGAAAGAACCATAAGACAGTTGAGAAGGGAAATGCGAGAAGGCCAAGAAGCTTTAGTCAACATGGAACCTGAACTTTGGAGGTTGCACCACCAATTCCCATTCGAGATAGAACCATTCCGGTGGTTGACAGACTCATTTCTTGCATTGTACTTCCTCCCTTACTAGCAAATGCAGGTGACATCAAAACATGCATTCAGCTGATTCAACAGTCAATACAGTTTGAGGGAAATGCAACCGAAGATCCTAATGCCCACATCAGCAACTTCCTGGAAGTCTGCGGCACTTTCAATTACAACTGAGAAGCTGAAGAAGCAATGAGACTGCGTGTTTTTCCATACTCATTGAAGGACGGAGCTAAAGCTTGGCTACATTCACTACCAGCAGGTTCTATCACAACTTGGAACACTTTAGCCACCAAATTTCTTGCAAAGTACTTTCCACCAGCCATAACCGGAAAGCTGAGGAATGACATCACATCCTTTGTACAACAAGATTCAGAATCCCTCTGCGAATCTTAGGAAAGGTACAAAGATTTGCTCCAGAAATGTCCTCACCATGAGATTCCAAAATGGCTTCAAGTCCAAACATTCTATAATGGGCTTTCTGGAATAATGAGAACCACAATCGATGCTGCTGCTGGAGGAGCCTTGATGGCAAAAGGAGAAGATCAGGCTTGGAACCTAATCGAAGAAATGGCCAACAACAATTCCTTGTGGCCAACAAAAATGAGCATGATCCAAAGAATTACATGAATTCATGAAAGTGGAGCCAATACAGCAGTCAACGCCAAGCTAGATCAGATATGCAAATTCATGGAGACTCTTACCACTGGATCCACAAGTTCACCATATGGAGGAGCACCAGAGTCGAACCAATTTGAAGAGACAGTGAATTATGTCAACAATTTCAACAGACATGGGAACAATCCATATTCCAACACCTACAACCCAGGGTGGAAGAATCATCCCGATTTTTCATGGAGCAACAATTCAGGCCAACAGCAGAACTATCCACCACCTGAATTCCAGCAACAGAACAAAAGCCAGGAGCAGGCAAATGAACCAGGAATAACTGAAGTGTTGACCCACTTGAAAAAGATAGAAACAAAACACGACTCTCAAGCAGCAGATATGATACTATGTTTCAATATCAAGCAGCAAGATATGATGCTATGTTTCAATCCCAAGCAGCATTAATTCAAAGTCAATCTACTTCTATTAAAGCACTGGAGAATCAAATTGGACAACTGGCAAATGCTCAGAGTTACAGACCGCCAGGTACCCTGCCTAGCAACACAGAGCCAAATCCAAGAAACATGGGGAATGAGCAATGTCATGCCATCATGTTAAAAAGAGGTACTGAAATCAACAAAGATGTTGGAGCCAAAACAGCTGCTGAGGAAGTTCCAAAAGAAACAAAACAACAGATGGAGGAAAAAGAAGCAAAGGAAAAAGAACATATCATTCCACCTCCACCTTTTCCTTAACGTCTTCAGAAGAACAAATTGGACAAGCAGTTTTCTCGGTTCCTGGAGATCTTCAAAAAGCTGCATATCAACATTCCATTTGCAGAAGCGTTGGAACAAATGCCCAGCTATGCCAAATTTATGAAAGACATTCTTTCACGAAAGCGGAGATTGGGAGATTACGAGATAGTAGCATTATCAGAAGAATGCAGCGCTATCATTCAGAGGAAACTTCCCTCAAAGTTGAAAGATCCTGGCAGTTTCACTGTTCCTTGCACCATATGAGAACATGACTTCGGTAAGGCTCTGTGTGATTTAGGTGCGAGTGTTAATTGATGCCTTTTTCTATTTTCAGGAAATTACAGATTGGAGAAACAATGCCAACTTCAGTCTCACTACAACTTGCTGATAGAACGCTCGTATTTCCAAGAGGCGTAGTTGAGGATGTGCTGGTCAAGGTTGACAAATTCATTTCCCAGCAGATTTTATTGTCCTTGATATGGAGGAAGACGCAGACGTGTCAATCATCCTCGGGAGACCATTCTTGGCTACAGGTCGAACCATTATTGATGTACAAAAAGGAGAATTAACCATGAGGGTACAGGACCAAGAAGTAACATTCAATGTTTTCAAGGCCATGAATTTCCCAAATGATGAAAAGAATGAGGAATGTTTCAGACTTGATGTGATACACAGTATCATTCAGAACTCCAATGCAATACAAAGTTCTACTGACAAACTTAAAACATGTCAATTGCCTGTGGAGCCTAAAGATAAAGCGTCTTTTGTACTGAAGAAGCCAATTCTTGCACTACAAGCAACAGAAGAGAAAAAGTTCCACCAGCTCAACGAATTGGAGGAATTTCACAATTAGCCTTTTGAGGATGCCAAATTGTACAAAGAAAATGGCAAGAAAAGACATAATGAGAAGTTAGTGCGCATACAACTAGAACCAGGGCAGAAGGTACTGTTAAACAAATCAAGGGTGAAATTCTTCCCATGGAAGCCAAAATCACGATGGTCAGGTCCATTTGTGATCACCAAAGTTTTACCAGATAGAGCCGTTGAGATACATGATCCTGACTCCAACAAGACTTTCAAGGTTAAAAACAAGCGTGTCAAGCACTACTGGGGAGAATCATTTGAGCGAAAAAAAGAAAGTGTTACACTTTCAGATCCAGCTTAACGTTCGAGAAGTCAAGTCTGGCTGACGACTTTAAACTTAGCGCTCACAGGGAGGCAACCCATACAATTTGTGTATATATTGTGATCTGGTGTGTTTTATTTTTGTGTGTTTAATTTTTGCAGGTTTAGTTATTTCAAGATGGAAGAATCTCTCGCAAATCTTCGCAAGCAATTTCCTTCTCTCCCTCAAAAATCTCTGATGAAAGTTTACAAATCTCGCTTAGAACGGATGAGACTACTGATGATCAAAGGTATTCCTACTGACATTCGTTGGATTATTAAAGCACGGGTTCGATTGGCAGGTGAGTCTTCTGACTCTTTTATTTCACATCTGTCTGGTTTAGGAAAGAGCACATATGCTAAAAAGAGAAGAGCCAAAAGAATGTGTGTTTGTTATAAATGTGCTCGTATGTTTTGTAATACTCGTTGTCGTTCTTTAGGAATGGTGTCTGATAACCGCGAAGATAAGATTATTTCATTAGGGATGGCTTGAGTAAGGAGTCTTTGGATGACATATCTAAAACTCTTGAGACGCATCCCAGTGGATGTTTGTATCATGAAATTCACATGTTTATGCACAATTCCAAAAGGAAAGACAATTGTTATGTCTCGGGAATCTGACTCAAAAAGACCCTGTTTGCCAATTTATAAGAAAATTGGATGGGAAGCTTGTCCCTGACGCATAGACGTCAATCAAGCCGTTACTTTTCTTGTAAATATTATATCTCTTTGTCTTTTCTTATAATTGCGATTTGTGTGTTGTTTTTTATTTTGTTTTCGTAGACAGGATCCAGACTTTTTGACCTTCACGATTTCTTTTGTTGTTTAGCTAACAAACGTCCTCTGGAAGATACTAGTGCTATTATTACTCACCCTTTTCAGGTACTATAAATTCAGCCCGTCATTGCACTTTTGAAGGCATCCAGAGTTGAGAAAGAAATACATAAAAATGAAAGCCACTTCAAGAAGACGAGTTGAGAACATCTGTGTGTTTTGCGGTAGTAGTGTTGGTGTTAAGCCACAATACATAGAAGCATCACAGGAATTGGGTCGAGTCTTAGCTGCAAGGAATATGCACTTAATATATGGCGGGGGCAATCTTGGACTTATGGGGATCGTTTCAAAGGCTGTACAGGAAGGAGGCAGTCATGTTTTGGGAATCATCCCAAAACCCTTGGCAGAGGCAAATCTTATTGGATCATCAAACAGAGATGAACTGATCATGTCAGGTATGTCCGAGCGACTGGTAGAAATGATTAATCGTGCTGATGCTTTTATTGCTTTGCCAGGTGGCTTGGGTACATTGGAGGAAATTTTTATTGTGCTATCTTGGGCGAACCTGAACATACACCAGAAACCGCTTGGACTGTACAACGTAGAAGGATTTTATGATTTTCTTGTGTGTTTCTTGATGATGCCCGGAGAAATGGGTTCGTGTCAAAACCTTTAAAAGAACTACTCTTTACTGCCAGAACTGCTCCGGATCTAATTGACCAACTCTTAGCCTATGAACCACAAGTTGACCCTATCTTTTCAAAGATAAATTAGTCCGAGGACGATCGTGGTAAGAGGCTTCGTGTTAATCTGGATCTTAACCTTTAATTTATTGTAGAATTTCAGCTAACAGGTACTACCTTCTAAACTCTTCTTCTACTGTTTAAGACATTGGGGACAATGTCTCATTTAGTTTTGGGGGAGGGAATTAGTTGATCAGTACCTGTTTTTAGTTTGTGTGTTATTTTTATTTTTAGTCCAAAATTTTTCGAAAAATAAAAAAAAAATTGAAAAATTTTCAAAAATTACAAAAATATTTTGCGTTTTTTTGTTTTTATTTTGACTAAAAATGTGAAATTGGTAAGAGATAGCTGAGTAAGGAGTTTCCACTCCTGAGACGTATCTCAAGCCTATTTTCGAAATAAGTTAATTTTTGTTTATTTCCTTTTAAATTATTTAATTTGTAAATTCTCCATAAAACGGACTAAAATGTATTTTCATATGCTCAATTGACATGTATTATCAACATGCATAGTAATATACGGACATGAGTTAAAATTGAAAAGTTTGTAGTTTAATTGGAGGAAGCATCTCAAAAAGCAATGGAGTAAAAAAAAAATCTGAGCTCCGAGTTATTAAGTCTGTAAGGGTGTTTTAACACCTAGTGCCCTAAAACCAACTGGTTTGGGAGTCACTGGCTCAAAGCTCGCTACATGAATCAAAGATGCTGCAAAAATATATATATATGAAGTCTGAGTAATTAAGTCCGTAGGGGTGTCTTAACACCTAGTGCCCTAAAGCCAACTGGTTTGGGAGCCACCGACCCAACACTCGCTACATAGATGGAAGATATTGTATATAAATAAAAAATAGAAAAAAAATCAAATAAAAAATCAGAAAAATCCGAAAAATTATTCCATTGCTGCAAAAAGGTGTGAATTCTGATAAAACTTTAGGACAAAAATATTACTCTCTTATCAACTGCACTTATGACTGTTGTGGGCAAAAATGAGTTGTTTAATATTTTATGGCTGTGTATATGAAGAATGGTAAATATAATCGGAGAATTTACTTATTCAGTAATTTAGAAAGAAACAAAACAACTAGTAACTTAGAGTAGAATTTTCACCAGATTAGTCACTAACTTTCTTTATTCTCTTTTCTCTTGTCTTTTTGCTTTTGTGTGCATTAGTTTCACTACCTTTTTACTTTTGTAAAATGTTTTGGGTATCATTGCTGTAAACTCTCACGAGATTACAACTCGTCCACTAGGGACACCTAGGGGTTTAAAGGCTTGTTTCATACGCTAAATGCAACCGTGATCCCCACGAAAATGGCTTAGTTAAATTTTATTATGTTATTTTATTTTGTGTTTTACTAGAGGACTAGCAAAATGTTAGGTTTGGGGGTGTGATGAGTGGTAAATCTATCACTATTTCCCACTCATTTAACCTAATATTTTGTATAGTTTCTTGAGTTTTGTGAATATTTTGATGTGTTTTGTGTTATTTTGTAGATAAATATAGTTTCAGGACATTCTGGAAGTGATTTGGGCCAAAACAGTGAAAATTGGACGAAAAATGGCATTTTGGTAATTTCCCACGTCGTGACGCGCAAGACTTTGGCATCGCGACGCCTAACGTGCACCGAACAGTGCTAACATGCGCCGGGTCCACGTGTCATCATCCTACGGTGCCGACAGTCACCATCGCCACTTGTGGCCACGTGTCTCTCCACGTCATCGTCCACATCACCAGGTTGACCGAGTCAACATGCCACCTCACTGCCACATCATCATCAGCCAATCAGGAAGTGCCACATGTCGCAATTCTATGGTGCCGACAGTCACTTTGCCACGTGCTGCCACGTCACCGCCACATTAGCGCCATGTCAGCATCAATTATAGGCTCTCTAATCCTTATCTGACACGTGGCAGATAAGAATCTAGTCGACCAATCAGAAGCCGCCACGTGTCACAATAATTGAGTCCCAACCACCTCGCCACGTGTCACCTTATCATCTTATCTAGAATCTGCAACCAACGAACCAGAGCGTGCCACGTCGATAGAAGCTGGCGTCGCGACGCGAGACCCCTACTGACCCCTATAAATAGAACGTGAAATTCCAGTTTCAGTTGTATCACTCTCTCTCATCTCTTTGATGTAAAGAGGGAGTTTCTCTCTCTAGTTTCTTTTAGTTTTTAGTTTTTATTTTTGTAATTAATTTTAATTACGTTTTTTAATAATAGTAATTTACTTATTTTACTTTTTACAGTTTTTACTATTCACCATGAGGAGGTAACTTCCCCAGCTAGGGTGAAAGGTAATTATTTTACTATTGCTATTTAGATTAATCTCCCTTAAATATAATATATTCACTATTTAAAATATTGACTTAAAAAGGATACCGCCAGATTGGTCGGTTGGTAATTCATTTTAATCTGGTTTAAACCGGACTAATCAAGGATACCGCCAGATTGGTCGGTTGGTAATTAAACTTTCTTACCGCCTATATGGCAGGTTCATGGACAAATCTTTTTACCGCCTAATGGCTGGTTGGACTTAATTTGACTTAATCAGGATACCGTCTATATGGCTGGTTGGTAATGTTATCACAAGTTTATATATTATATTATGGGAGATATCTAAATTAGTAGTAGTAAAAGTAATTCCTTTTACCTTAGCATTTTATTTTATTGTAATTTACTTTTCAGTATTTACTTTACCGCATTTTTACTTTATGTCTTTTATTTTCAAGATTTTACTAGCCCTAATTATGTGTTGTAACTAAATTTGTTATATGGGGTTGTGATGACTTTTAATATCACCGGTTTATAAGGGGTTAGATTATAGTTTTGGTATTATAAAGATTTATTTATTGAGTTTTAATCTTAATGCTTTTTCATTAACTGGCCATTAATAAAATTGATCTGGTAAACTTAAAATGAACTAGACATAGGGATTTTAGGTTTCAGCCTTAAACTCAATAGCCCACAATCTTCATTGAGGATAGATAACCCTTTAATAGATTTCCTCACAGGATAGACATATACATGTCGGGCGGGGGTAGCCATAATTGGAACTTAAACTTAATGAATCCAGATAATTTGGTTGACATAGACATATGGTTCAATTGGATTAAACTGGGTATTTGTGTCTGACCATCGACAAAGGCTTACACATAATTTAGTGTTCCAGGTTAATAAATCAATATATTACCCAACTATAAGATAACCACTTCATTTTTTAAAATGATATTGGAAGAAATCACAACCCTAGATAGTTTTTTTTTAATATTGAATTTTCTTAAAACCTACTTTCGAATAATTTTATTTACTTGTTTTTAAATTTAGAATCGTCACCATTTCAAATCAATCCAACAACCTGTTAGATACTAGTAATCATTTGACCTCATAAAATTAATAGATTAGATATTAAGTCCTCGTGGGATCGATATTTTTATACTACTTGAACGATACGTGCGCTTGCGTTATACGTGTGTGTTTACGCCGGTCACCCAGCCACCTCAAGGTAGAAATCCAAAACGTCATACCATAAAGAGAGAATACATATCAGGGTCTGACGATAAAGGTGGTACTTTGGGCCATGATTCGTTTATTCGTACGATTCGATTCGCTTTAAGCGAATACGGGTTTGAAAAAATGGATTCGTTTAATAAATGGATCAATTCGATTCAATTAGTTTATTAAACAAATCGAATATGAATTTAAGTTCATTGATTCGTTTATTCGTTTATGATTCATTTTATTATTTTTATTTACTAATTCTTGTTAATTTTCAATTAAGATTCGAGAAATTATAACTAATTATCATAGAAAAAGTAATATTTTCGATATTTGGCAAGGTATTTTTAGTAAATATATTAATTACATAATTCATATGTATATATTTATGAAGAATTAATGTAAATCAAGTGTGGTAAATTATTTTTATTAAGTGATATCATTGACTAAATGAATAAACGAATATTCGTATTCGAACGAATCGAATACGAATCCTGATATTAGGATTCATTTAATAAAAGAATCGAATACGAATCCTTCACATTTTGAATCGATTCGTTTAGGATTCGATACAAATTCGATTCGTTGATTCATTTTCCACCCCTGTCTGACGATGAGACTCTGATGTATAGTTGAAAAATCCATCAGAACATGAAGTATCTAAACATCAGACCCCAAAGAGGAAATGCCTATCAGGGTCTGACTTGGAAAAATAAACCTATGATATATGGTAGAAAAACTCATCAGAGCATCTGGATTCGAGACATCAGACCCTAGAGGTAAATGCCTATTAGAGTCTGACCAAAGAGTCCAAGAAAACTCTTATGTACGACAAACAAGCCCATTTGAATACAAAGGTGTCAGACCCTAGAAGGAGACGCCCATCAGAATCTGATGAAAAAATAAAAGAAAACAATGAAAAGTATGAAACGCATCGATGATTCGAGATTCAACGTTAAATAAAGTGTTATATCACATATTTTCTTTTCAAATACAAATCAGTACAAAATACATAAGTAAGCGCCCATCAGAGAACTAGCTATTGAAAATGGAGGGACGGTTCATCTCCATTTCTAGTGAATTTGATGCTTCACATTCTCATACTCCTCAAAGGAAACTCTGTTTCACAGCCTCTAATTAGAGATCTGCTTAGCAATGTCCCGCGCCTTCCCTAGCCAGATAATACCAACCCTTACCACCCCTACCAAGTGTTAGGGTTGGTGCACAGAGTGCCAATCCGGATCGTATTTATGTCCGATTCATAAATGAGAGCAATTCTATTTTCCATAATATTACTAATTTAATCGTAGCACCATTGTCTTTTATACACTTATTCGATCTAATTACGATTAGATATCTGATTATGATTAGATCGAAACTAAATCTGGCTTAGTCATACGTGTATATTAGACAAAGACCCTAAGATTTACAATGTAGTGCGCAGTTACAACGTAGTTTATAATTGACATTGGGAAGCGCACTATAAGATGTATATCCTTAAGTAAAGTTTATGGTCAAGATTTAATAACACAGGTCCATTAGTAAAATCTGCTGAGACCAGTACATGTCGTATATCATGACTTGGTCCGATGGTTTATCCCAATGAACCATGAGTATCGGGAGACTCGTATAGACATGTAGGTGTTTATTTGATAAACACTGAACGACTCACTGAAGATTTCCTAATAGATGGTACACCAACATCAATAGGAATCTTCTCGAGTTGAGCGAGCATAGTGGTCCTTCGACTTGAGATACCACAGTGTGATATATGAGTTATCCTTCACATTTTGATGGCAGTCACGTCAACGATCTATTCATGATCAGACCTCTGTCTGTTCGTTGGATGTGGACTGATGCTCATGATATCCAGTGCGTATCAAGAGAGGATCCGTCAGTCCTGTGTACATGACATATGCATCCAACACATGTTTGCGATCTAGTAAATCCATGGTCGTGGTATAACTTCGGAAATTAGTTTCGAGTGTTATTTAGAGATTATAAATTGAAAGTTGACTATATTATACCGAACGGGTTTGACGTTTTTATCTATACCCCAGGTATAATATGGATAGCCTATGACGGAGGGATTATACGTATGCAATGACCTCGGCTTGCATAGTTTAGCGAGATTATCTATGGTCGTCATAATTCATGAGTGGGTGAATTATGGACACGAAATTGGATTTCTTGACGAATAAACCTAAACTTAGAGAATCCCACAATATGAAGTGTACTTGTTGAGCACTTGGGCAACGCGATATGAATAATATAGATTATTCATAATACTTCATCGGGTTAAATGATTATATTCGAATCGTTTAATTGGTTAAACGATAACACATGCATAAGGGGAAATTTTTGTCAATCGTAATTACTGTGTATTTGTATTTGATACATAATACGATTAGATACACATTAATTTATTGTCAAATGAGATTTTGACACAAGACATAAATATATGTATTTGATATTTATTGTAAATGAAAATACATATATAATAATTATTATATTAATTGATTATTTGAATATTTAATTGTTAAATATTTGAATAATTAATTAATTAAACTTTTTCCATAAATGTTATAAAATTTGTTTAAATATTATTGGAACATATGGCATGATTTAATTATACTTTATGTGTGCTAATTTGATTGGTTATCATAAAGTTAATTATAATTTAATTTGATTAAATTACCAAAAGGACAAAAATGCCCCATGAAAGTCGGTTCCTCTTCCATTTATTTTGAAATTTTTTTCTTCTTCACTTAGAAACCCACCATGGCCGAATATGAGCTCCCAAAAAAACCTCTCAAATATTTCTTGATGGTTCAAGGAAAGAAAAAAAGAAAATCAAAGAAAAAGGCTTAGGAAAACAAGGATTAAAGGTAATTCTTCAACACCCTAAGCTTAGAAATTTTATTTCATGTTTTCTTGATGATCTTATGAGATCCTAGGGTTTCTTCTTTTTCATAAAATATGGGGTTTTTGGTTGTGGTGGATGGAATTGGAGGTGTTGGCATGTGTGAAGTAGATTATGGATGATATTATTGTAATATTAGTCCAATTTGATCATTAGATGACATGTTTCCATTCTAGAGTGTTATGACCACTCTTGTAATGCCTATAATTGTTCTTGGGTGATTCATATGTGGTGACTTGAGTTGGTGTTTTGATTAATTGAATTAATCTTGAAAATTTGGATTTAAAGCATGAAAAATAGGCAATTTCGTTTTCTGTTTCAGACCTGGAATATCTGATATTTTGGTGATGAAAAATATGTCTTATGAATGTATTGGATGTTTTTTAGAGTTGGAACAATTGCCGGAAAGTGTTTCGGAGTTGAAATAAGCGAAAATGGTGAAAAATAGCATTACCGGGTGACTTTTGAGCCAATCGGGTGACGACTGTCCAAACAGTGAATGTCACTGTTCGGAAAGCCCATGAACTGCCCTAACACTATTGGGGCTGACCTGGGCAATCTCCATAAGTGTTGGGTGGTCGGTTCGGTCAAAAATATGTTTTACGTCATTTTGCGGAAAAACGTTTTTCGTAAAAGTTTCGCGACGTTTCATATATATTTACATCGTTATTTGATATCGAATAAATAAGCTTAGGTGAAATATGAATAAATTATTCATATTAGATATTGAATAATTTATTCGGTAATTTAAAAAATTTTTAAATTACGATTTCGCTCGAACCGCGCTTCCGCCGCGCCCACGCCCAAAACCCCAACACCAAGGCCCTGATCAGACTCTGAATACGAACTAGAATCCTTGGAGCGATATATGACGGGAGAGAGTTGTGATAGGTTCCGAACCTTTTATACCACATCGGGGGAGGGACGTCTCGAAATCCACATAACAACCTGAATGGAATTAGGTGGATTCAGCAGACACATGAGGGTAGAACCTTGCATGCCATAAGGTACCAACATCTGTAGTAGACTCTGGAACAAAACAAATAGAGCCTCCCTTGTATTTTCCCCCCAGCTTCGGCCAAGGCCTTTGATAAGAGGGCGGCCAAGTCCACCAGTCTCATGAGGCTGACGGCCCATCCCACCCATATACTCTAACACTATGCTGCTGAAGATGAGCTTATGCATGTTAGGGTCCTAATCCTCTTATCGAATGTGCTCAAGATGGCCCAATAGAGTGGGTGCCAACTCTTTCAGAGATCCAATGCAAGGACTCGGTTTCTTATTCAAAGATAATGAAAATATAAAAGGACCTGAAAATGAAATACTTCATTTATTTATACGGAAAAACAGTACAGATTACACAAAAAAGTGGAGGCCCAAAGGCCATGTACATGTTGGGGTTGGTGCTCAGAGCGCCAATTCCCGGTTGTATTTCTTTTGAATACTTCTGTAAAACATTATTATTATGAATAATATATGCAGTTTCTATAATATAATCTATCTTTTTTATATGGTAAAGACGTAATGACCTTAGAATGATTAGTCATGGTACTGTTGCAAAAGCGTCGCAACTGACATTGAGTAGTATCATGATGTTGTCATTCTCAGACAGTTCCTGGTCAAGGTTTACACTACGTGGTCAGTAAAGTAAACCCGTTGAGACCGTTACATGTCGTATACTGGAATATATGATTCCAATGGTTTCTCAATGAACCATTAGTCTTGGAGACTAGTATAGACGTGTGGGTGTTTATAGCGGATAAACACTGAACGACTCACCGAAGATTCTTAATGGATGGTACACCAACGTCAATAAGAATCTTCTCGGGTTGAGTAACATTTGTGATTCTTAGACTTGAGATGCCATTGTGGGCACATGAGACATCTTCTATACTTAGATGGCAGCCACGTCACCGATCTATTTAGATCAGACCTCCGCCTGTTCGTTGGGTGTAGATAGATCCTCAGGGTGTCCTATGTGTATCAAGATAGGATCCGTCAGTTCTGTGTACCAGAGCATAGGTAGTCCATATGATTAGCAATCAGGATAAAACCATGGGCCTGTGGTAAAGTTTAGAAGCTAGTTCTAAACATTCTTTTAGAGATTGCTAATAGAATAGTCGACTGGATAATCCCCATAGAGATTTGACGTTTACATCTATATCTCTGGGACTTATCCGGATACCTGTGACGGAGGAATTATACATTGCCATGACCTCGACTTGTATGATTCAGCGAGATTATCCGTGATCGTCATAATTTAGGGTGGATAAATTATGGACACGAAATTTGATTTCGTGACGGATATACCTGAATCTAGAGAGTCTCAATAACGAAATATACTTGTAGAGCACTAGAGCAACATTATTAAATAATATTGATTATTTATAAAGTCGTTAAAGGTTAAACGCAAGATACGTGCTAAAGGGACCGATAGTCATTTGATTAATTATTGTGTATTTACATTTAATACTTGATTAATTTAAATACACATTAATTAATAGTCAAATTGAGATATTTGACTTATATCCTAAATAAATATATGTATTTGATATTAATGTAAATATAATACATATATTTAAATATTTGTATTTAATTAATTAATTAATTAATTATTTAATTGTTGAATGATTAAATTAATTAAAATATAAATATCTTAACTTTGGATATTTGATTTAAAATGATTAAGTTGCCTTTGTTGACTTAATATAAATATCTATAAAGTGTTTTAGATATTTATGTCAAGTTGATTAAATGAAATTTGAAATGAAAATGAAATTATTATTGTATTTGGCTTGGCCAATTTCGGCCAAGGCAAAAAGTGTAACAAGTATATATTGTTTTCATTTCATTTCACTTTCTAACCTAATACACTTTACAAAGAACTCCATTAAAGAAACAAGAGAAGCAAGTGAGGAGAAAAGAAGAAGAAACTAAAGAAAAAGCTTGGATTTAGTAAGTTTTTCCAACTTACTTTTATATAAGAAAATGTTCCTTATGATCTAGGCAACATCTTGTGATGTTCTGAGTTATTCTTTTCTTTATTCTTGGTGTTTTTGATGATGGAAGTTTTGTTGGAAGTGTTGAGCATGTGTGATGAATGAAGCTTGTGACTATTGTAGTTGTAATCATTCTTTTATGGTTTTGGAAACCTTGTTGCTAATCTAGAGTTGTTGATCCACTCTAAGATGACCTAGATTTGATCTTGAGTTGTTTCATTGTGTTGAGACTTTGATTGGATGGAAGAATGATGATTAAAGTATTTGATTTAACCAATTTGGTCTAATTTGTTCATTTTGAAGAATTTGAAAAATTAGGGTTTAAGACCTCATCCAAATTTGGGGCTTTTCATTTTGTTGTGTATTTGGATGTGTATATGATGCATATAAAGTTTCATGTTGATTGGATTACATCTTGATGTGTTTTGAAGCATGAAATGACAAAGTGCACAATTTGGCACCAAAGTGGTGCATTCGGCCAAGGGTTGGATTTTTGGGGTTTTGGTTTCTTTTGGTGTTTTGATGTTTTGAACATGCTCAGTTCATCTTAGAAATGATTTAGAATCATTCAAAATTGATTTGATCAATTCGGATTAAAATGGACTAAATACCAAGTGTAAGGGCAATTCGGTAAATTCACTTAAATATGATTTATTTGAATTTTATTTCATAATTTGATTATTGGATAATTAAATAAATATGTTTATTTAATACATCCGAGAAAAAGTTTTGAAATCGGAAAATCTCATTTTCCACCGCTTCCGTTGCGTTACCGGTTTTAGCCCCTAAAAACCCCTACAGTACATCTATAACATTATTTTATAAGATATTGGGCAGAAGCGAGACCCGCTGAAGGAATGGTCTCTGTTGGATTTTTCTAAGCTTCCAAGAACATTTCAAGAAAATAAGTGCGAATACATTCAAGGAGTTGTGGAATACTCACAATAATCGGTTGAGCGACGCGGTTGACAAAAAAAAAAAATCATTTTCTGCCTCCTCCAAGCTCGGCAGTGGCTGTTTTTGTTGTCCTTTGAATTCGGCCATGAATGTCCTTTGAAGCTCCAAGCTTTGTGATAAACTTCCATGCTCATGAAGTGAGTTCCCTATCACCTTTGTATGGCTCCTATTGTGTGCTAGCACTTGATGATTTTGCCACAAAATCATCATCCAAATTCTCCTTCACATTCTCGGTTTTTAGCAGCAGAAAACAGAAGAGAAATGGCGTGAGAGAGAGAGGGAATTTCCTGGCTCCAAACCGTGAAAAACAAAGAAGAGAAAGAAATGGAAAATGTGTAATTGTTAATTGTTTCCCAAAAACAATTAAACATATACCAAAAATCCTTTTCCAAAAAGTCAAGCAATTAATTCCAACTACTCCCATCAACTATTCACATCACTCAAGTCAATCAAGTGACAAGTTGTCACATCACTCAAAGTGACTAATGATTTGACGCTTGATGCGACTAGCGATTTGACGCTTGATTTGACTTGCGTGCCGCACTCGAATTCGAAATGCGAATGCGCTCGCAAACAATCCCGGGCTCGGTTTGCTAATTCCAAATTAACGAATTTTCCGTTGCGACGCAATTAAATGATTATGCCTAGCGAAATCACTATTCACGTAGCTAACGAATTAATTCTAAATTAATCGTTCACCCGAATTAAAATCTAATTTTAATTCCGCGTCGAAATCTAATTTCGTATAATATATCGAATATATTATTTTATCGATTAATTCCAAATTAATCATTATCTCTCTTAATTGATATTTTATCCCAGATAAAATATCTCAGCAATTAATCTCAGATTAATTTTCTCTCTCTACTAATTATTCCCAGATTAATTAAAATGCGAGTCATACGTCATCGGTGAATCATCGGGAAGCGGCCCATGAGATCCCCGGATATGTTGGCAGTAAATTCGGTCGTCGGACTATCCGAACACGTAAGTACCAAGTACTACGTTTGTACCGATTTACAAGACAAGGTTGGCTTCTAGCAAAGCGCCATGCCTACCCAATTCTCCAGAAATATGCTTACAGGTATAAGCGATCTATATCATGCGTAGTATACGTAATATTGCGTATTTCGATCCAGTATCGGATGATCACGTGCTAGGCCTGGGGCTGGAATTGTGTCTGCCCCGTACGAAGTACATGTCGGATGTCTGGTAACTAGTCTCTATAATCGGATAAACATGACCTTGTCATTTTATCCCGATGACTGCAGTACATAAGAGAACCAGTACCGTATCCTACGTGACCATCATCTCCATATGACTGGAGTGACATTTCCGTCTTGGCATCACACCCAACACACTACGATTCTCAAGCAGAGGCGTACACAGAACCGGTTAAAGCCCTGGACGACCAAAACCAAAGTATATTGATTGTCGCAAGTATTAGCGGTGCAAGTCTCAGGTTAAGACCAAATACACCTACCCTGATTTCGGACTTCCATAGACACATAGTCTACTACCAATGGAATTCCGAGGGGGTCTATCCAGAGCGAAGCTGTTTCCCATACCATCGGTAAAACATAACCTCCTATTACACTTGCATGAGTATCCTATACCCAAATATATGAGAACTATGTCATTGTGCCCTCACAAACGCGCACAAGTGTAATACTAGTCTTTTGCGCATTATCGATGTCCAATCTCGATAATACTCTGACTAGGGATATTTAATGATTTATCCTTCGTGGACTGATACTGTCTCATATCATTCTCAATCCAGGAACAAATCATAAGGACCTCCTATCATTTATACATCTTGGTGATCTAATCACAAATGATAAGAGAGCAATCTCCTTTGTCACATAGTTAATTTGTACAACAACACCATGATCTATACAAATAGTGATGCTATGGGTCATAATTGTTCAACAGTCTCGCCGTATGAAGATGTTATAGCAGCTAGAAAAAAGGTTGAAGAAGACTTCATAGCACAAGATGACAGATCTATGGTAGGGGCTGGAAGGCCCAAGTGAGCATAAGGGGTCAGGAGCATCAAAAGAGCGAATAGACCTCCTGAGCAGCCAAGGCAGAAACACTCTGAGGGGAAGCAACCACCGAATGGACCATATGGAGGTCTGGGTCAGCCTGAAGATTAGTGGCAACACCTGAAGATTCCACTGCTTCCGTAGCGTCTTGGAAACCCAGACTTTCCTCGGTATCTCCCCCAGATCGTCTAAAGAGTTGATTTTGAGGCCTCGAATTTGGATGTGATGAACTGGATCGTAGTTCTGGTCCATGATCCCCACAGCTGCATCACATTCATCAGGACCTCCTATATAGGTTCTTTCGGTAGGATCATTGATGCGATCCTCCTAGCCTAGGCGATAAAACTTGGCACTATTCACCAGACTGATGATATTGTACCGAGCGTGCGAATGGGAGAGAAGGAGCTCAAGCTCGTCCTGACGATGATCATCGACACCCTACATTTACTCTTTATGTTGGAGTTTTGGGGCGAAGGGCGCAACGGAAGTGCGGTTCGGGCGAAATCGTAATTTAAAACTTTTTCAAATTACCGAATAAATTATTCAATATCTAATATGAATAATTTATTCATATTTCACCTAAACCTATTTATTCGATATCAAATAGCGACATAAATATAAAGGAAACGTCGCGAAACTTTTACGAAAGATGTTTTTCCACAAAATGACGCAAAACACGTTTTTGACTGAACCGAATACCCAAAAATTATGGAGACTGCCTAGGTTAGTCCCAATAGTGTTAGGACAGTTCATGGACTGCCCGAACAGTGATGAACTCACTGTTTGGATAGCCGTCACCCGGTTGGCTCAAAAGTCACCCGGTAACGCCGTTTTCGCTTATTTCAACTCCGAAACACTTTCCGGAAATTGTTCGAACTCCCAAAACACATCCAATACATTCATAAGACATCATTTTCATCATAAAAAAATAGAACAATTCCAGGTCTGATCCAGAAACCGAAATTACCTAATTTCATGCTTTAAATCCAATTTTCAAGATTAATCCAATTAATCCACAACACCAATCAAAGTCACCACACATAAAGCACCCAAGAACAATTCTAGGTGTCACAAGAGTGGTCATAACACTCTAGAATGGCAACATGTCATCAAATGAACAAATTGGATCAATATTACCATAATATCATCCTAATCACTTCACACATGTTTCATCACCTCCAATTTCATCATCCAACACCAAAAGCCCCAATTTATAACAAGTAAAGAAAACCCTAAAACTATTCTAGGACAACAAGAACATGAAATAAAATTTCTAAGCTTAAGAGCATAAAGAATTACCTTTAATTCTTCTTTTCCTAAGTTTTTTCTTGTGTTTTTCTTCACCTTTTAGCTTGAATCATCAAACAACTTTTGAAATCCATTTCTTATCAAGCTCTCGACAATGGAGGATGTTAAAAGAAAAAGAAACAATTTTTTTTAATTTAAAGTGAAGTTGCCGACATTATAGGGTTATTTTGGTCAAATTACAAATTGAATCTAATTAAATCATATTAAACTTTATCTTAACCAATCAAAATTACACACATAAAGTCTAATTTAAATCATGCCATGTAAACCAATAATAATTGGACAAAATTCATAACATTTATGAAAAAAGTTTATTAATTAATCATTTAAATATTTAACAATTAAATATCCACATAATCAATTAATATAATTATTATTATATGTATTTTATTTACAATAAATAACAAATACATATATTTATGTCATATGTCAAAATCTCATTTGACGAATAATTAATGTGTTATCGTATTATGTATCAAATACAAATACACAATAATTATTAAATGACCATAATCCTCTAATGCATGTGTTATCGTTTAAACATTTAAACGATCCAAATTAACTCATTTAATCCGGTGAAGTATTATGAATAATGCATATTATTCACATCGCGTTGCCCAAGTGCTCAACGAGTACACTTCATATTGTGGGACTCTCTAAGTTTAGGTTTATCCGTCACGAAATCCAATTTCGTGTCCATAATTCACCCACTCATGAATTATGACGACCACAGATAATCTCGCTAAACTATGCAAGTCGAGGTCATTGCATACATATAATCCCCATGTCACATGCTATCCATATTATACCTGGGATATAGATAAGAACGTCAAATCTGTTTGGTATAATATAGTTGACTTCCAATTTACGATCTCTAAATAACACTCGGAACTGGTTTCCGAAGTTATACCACAACCATGGATTTACTAGATCGTAAACATAAGCAGGATGCATATGCCCTGTACACAGGACTGACAGATCCTCTCTTGATACGCACTGGATATCATGAGCATCAGTCCATACCCAACGAACATGCGGAGGTCTGATCTAAATAGATCAGTGACGTGACTGCCATCAAAGTGTGGAGGATAACTCATATATCCTACTGTTGTATCTCAAGTCGAAGGACCACTATGCTCGCTCAACTCGAGAAGATTCCTATTGACGTTGGTGTACCATCTATTAGGAAATCTCCAGACTCGGCCCTCTGAGAAGGACCAAATCAAAATGATCATCAAGGGCACCAAGCCCTCTATTTATAGTAAGCTGAGGAGGATGACTTCGATGATTGCTGATTTTCGACAGTTGAGGGAAACTGTCATGGATATTGAGGAAGAGGAGGCTGAAAACAGAAAGTCCTATGGCCAGAATAGGCGGACTTTTGGGGGGTATTCTGAGACTAAGCCCGCTACTGTCGAGGTTGCTGCCATCAGGAACCGGCAATTCTCCAACCTTGGTAGACCTTTGTCGAAGGTATTTGAAAAGTTACAGGGACAAGGAATCTTGAAACCCTTAGAAAGCAAGCCACTTCCGTACCCCCCACCACCACACATAAATGTGAACCTTTATTGTCACTTCCACCAGCTACATGGCCATGACACCGACAACTGCACCCGCCTCAGGCATGAAATTCAAGATCTCATAGATTCCCATAAAATACCCAACCCATGAAAAGAAACCCTCAACCACCAAGCTTCTTACATGGATGACAATGAAGAACCATAGGCCGAGGAAGAAGGCAGTGCTGTGGATGATGGAGATGTTCCTCCTAGTCTATTTGATCCAGTTTTTTTTAAATGACATTGATTTTGTTACTTGTTTGAACTCTTTTCCTCAACAATAATAAAGACGTTCATTTCGCTGAAACTCTTCTGCAATATGAGTATATTTGAGAAAAGTATTCAACCTTGGTACTATGGAATCCAGTGATGAACACGGGAACCTTCGAAATAAGCAAACAGAAAAGATAAGATAGACATTCAGAAATTGGGAAATAGAGGCAGTGAAACTATCAGACTTGGAAGGGAATTAGTTCACCGAGTCGATCAACATAGACAGATTGAAGCAGTGGTTTGCCTGAGGAAAAGAAGACTAAGCAGTCACCAAGAGAATTGATGGAAGACCTAACCCGACGGGATAGGAACATGCATGCATGCATACATGTAACATATTTGCATCCTTTTTGTGTTTGTTTTGTTTTGTAATAACAGGTTTCAAAGGAGAAAAAAGAAAGCGCCGAATGCAAGCCAACCAGAAGCAGTAACAGTACAATGTCAGCAGTCTTCAGGAATGAATCACATGGGCGAGGCCCATATCAGCAGTATCAGTCTGAGGGCAAGGCCCATATCAATAGCAGTTGGGGGCGAGGCCCGTATCAGTATCAGTCTGGGGGTGAGGCCCATATCAGTAGCAGTTAGGGCCAGGCCCACATCAGCATCAATATCAGTTTAGCCGGGAATGGCACTCCAAGAATGGAAACACAGTTCGAGAATGAACAATCCGGGAATGGCACTCCAAGAATGGAAACACAGTTCGAGAATGAACAAGCCGGGAATGGCACTCTAAGAATGGAAACACAGTTCGAGAATGAACAAGCCGGGAATGGCACTCCAAGAATGGAAACACAGTTCGAGAATGAGCAAGCCGGGAATGGCACTCCAAGAATGGAAACACAGTTCGAGAATGAACAAGCCGGGAATGGCACTCCAAGAATGGAAAAACAGTTCGAGAATGAACAAGCCGGGAATGGCAATCCAAGAATGGAGCAGAGTTCAAGAATGAACAAGCCGAGAATGGCACTCCAGGAATGGAAATACAGTTCAGGAATGAACAAGCCGGGAATGGCACTCTGATGAGTGGTATTTATATCACTTATTCCCACTCATTTGACCTAATATTTTGTATAGTTTCTTGAGTTTTGTGAACGTTTTGATATGTTTTGTGTTATTTTGTAGATAAATAAAGTTTGGAAAGCATTGGAGGCAATTTGGGGCAAAAACGGACAAAAATGCGTCAACAGGGATATTTTGGTCTTAAGCGCGTCGCGACGCCCAAACTTCCGCGTCGTGACGTCTAAAATGCGCCGAACAGTGCTAACGTGCGCCGGGTCCACAAATCAGAATCTGAGAAAAGTTTGACTTTGCTAAAATACGCTGAATGACTGTCACCATACACATCTGCTAACCTGCCACGCCGTGCCACGTGTCAGCATCCTACGGTGCCGACAGTCATCATCACCACGTGTCGCCACGTCGTCACCAAGTCACCGCCATGTCATCAGCCACGTCAACAAATCAACAAGTCAAATTGCCACGTGTCGTGCCACATCATCATCAGCCAATCAAGAAGTGACACGTGTCGCAATTTTTGGTGCCGACAGTCTCTTTCCCACGTGTCGCCACGTTAGCATCAATTATTGGATATCCTATCCTTATCTGACACGTGGCGGATAAGAATCTCAGCGACCAATCAGAAGCCGCCATGTGTCACAATAATTGAAGCCCAACTACTGCGCCACGTGTCACCTTATCATCTTATCCAGAATCTTCAAACAAGCGAACCAGAGCGTGCCACGTCGACAAATCCGGCGTCGCGACGCTGAGGACCTGGCGTCGCAACGCTGGATCCTACCGAGGCCTATAAATTGAGCTCGAGATTTCAGAATTCAGTGCACCACTCTCTCTCTTATAATCTTCTAAAGAGAGAGTTTCTCTCTCTACTTTCTTTTAATTTTTAGTTTTTAGTTTTTAGTTTTGTAATTAATTTTAATTACGTTTTGTTAATATAGTAATTAATTTTTACTTTTTACTTTTTACAGTTTTTATTATTTACCATGAGGAGGTAACTCCCCCAGCTAGGGTGAAAGGTAATTCTTTTACTGTTACTATTTAGATTAATCTCCCTTAAAAATAATATATTCACTATTTAAAATATTGACTTAAAAAGGATATCGCTAGATTGGTCGGTTGGTAATTCATTTTAATCTGATTTAAACCTGACTAATAAAGGATACCGCCAGATTGGTCGGTTGGTAATTTAATTTGGTTCCGCCTTTATGGCTGGTTGGACTTAATTTGACTTAATCAGGTTACCGCCTATATGGTTGGTTGGAAAAAGAATCACAAGTTTATATATTATTTTATGGGAGATATCTAAATTAGTAGTAGTAAAAGTAATTCCTTTTACCTTAGCATTTTATTTTATTGTAATTTACTTTTCAGTATTTACTTTACCGCATTTTTACTTTATGTCTTTTATTTTCAAGTTTTTACTAGCCCTAGTTATGTTTGTAACTAAATTAGTTATCTGGGGTTGTGATGAAATCCAATATCACCGTTTTATAAGGGTTAGATTATAGCTTGGGTAATATAAAGATTTATTTATTGAGTCTTAAACTTAATGCTTTTTCATTAACTGGCCATTAATAAAATTGATCTGGTAAATCTAAAATGAACTAGACATAGGGATTTTAGGTTTCAGCCTTAGACTCAATAGCCCACGATCTTCCTTGAGGATAGATAACCCTTTAATAGATTTCCTTACAGGATAGGAATATACCTGTCGGGCGGGGGTAGCCATAATGGAACTTAAACTTAATGAATCCAGATAATTTGGTTGACATAGACATATGGTTCAATTGGGTTAAACTGGGTATTTGTGTCTGACCATCGACAGAGGCTTACACATAATTTAGTGTTCCAGGTTAATAAATCAATATATTACCCAACTTTAAGATAACCACTTCATCTTTAAAATGATATTGGAAGAAATCACAATCCTAGATAGTTTTTAATATTGAATTTTCTTAAAACCTATTTTCGACAATTTTATTTATTTGCTTTTAAATTTAGAATCGTCACCATTTCAAATCAATCAATCAACTTGTTAGATATTAGTATCATTTGACCTCATAAAATTATTAGTTTAGATATTAAGTCCTCGTGGGATCGATATTTTTATACTACTTGAACGATACATGCGCTTGCGTTATACGTGTGTGTTTACACCGGTCAAGTTTTTGGCGCCGTTGCCGGGGACTTATTTATCTTTTACTATTAGTTTAGGGGTTAGATACGTTACGTGTATCTAATTTTTTTTCTTTTTACTTATTGTTTTTGTTTTCTTGTGTTTCAGGTTCTCAGAAACTTCATGAGACGAACCAGAAGCTTTGAACTCCGACCGCTTGACCCAGAAATTGAAAGAACCATCAGACAGTTGAGAAGGGAAAGGCGAGAAGGCCAAGAAGCTTTAGTCAACATGGAACCTGAACCTTTGAACGTTGCACCACCAATTCCCATTCGAGACAGAACCATTCCGGTGGTTGACAGACTCATTTCCTGTATTGTACTTCCTCCCTTACCAGCAAATGTGTGTGACATCAAAACATGCATTCAGATGATTCAGCACTCAGTTCAGTTCGGGGGGAATGCAACTGAAGATCCTAATGCCCACATCAGCAACTTCCTGGAAGTTTGCGGCACTTTTAACTACAACAGAGCATCAGAAGAAGCAATGAGACTGCGAGTTTTTCCATATTCCCTGAAGGACAGAGCTAAAGCTTGGCTACATTCACTACCAGCAGGTTCTATCACAACTTGGAACACTTTAGCCACCAAATTTCTTGCAAAGTACTTCCACCAGCCAGAACTGGAAAATTGAGTAATGACATCACATCCTTTGTACAACAAGATTCAGAATCCCTCTGCGAAGCTTGGGAAAGGTACAAATATTTACTCCGGAAATGTCCTCACCATGAGATTCCAAAGTGGCTACAAGTTCAGACCTTCTACAATGGACTTTCTGGAATAATGAGAACACAATCGATGCTGCTGCTGGAGGAGCCTTGATGGCAAAAGGAGAAGATCAAGTCTGGGACCTAATCGAAGAAATGGCCAACAACAATTCCTTGTGGCCAACAGAAAGGAGCATGATCCAAAGAATTGCAGGATTTATGAAGTTGGAGCAAACACAGCAGTGAATACCAGGCTGGATCAGATATGCAAATGTCTAGAAACACTTAGCACGCAAGTTGTGAACATCACTGGATCCACAAGTTCACCATATGGAGGAGCACCTGAGTCAAAACAACATGAAGAGACGGTGAATTATGTCAACAATTTCAACAGACAATGGAACAATTCATATTCCAACACTTACAACCCAGGGTGGAGGAATCATCCTAATTTATCATGGAGCAACAATTCAGGCCAACAACAGAACTATCCACCTGAATTCCAGCAACAGAACAAAGGCCAGGAGCAGACAAATGAATCAGGAATAACAGAAGTGTTGACCTACTTGAAAAAGATGGAAGCAAAACACGACTCTCAAGCAGCAAGATATGACACTATAATTCAAAGTCAATCTGCTTCTATTAAAGCACTGGAGAATCAAATGGGACAACTGGCAAATGCTCAGAGTTACAGACCGCCAGGTACCCTTCCTAGCAACACAGAGCCAAATCCAAGAAACATGGGGAAGGAGCAATGTCATGCCATCATTGTAAAAAGCGGTACTGAAATTAAAAAAGATGTTGGAGTCAAAACAACTGCTGAGGAAGTTCCAAAGAAACAAAGTAACAGATGGAGGAAAAAGAAGCAAAGGAAAAAGAACAGATCACTCCAACTCCACCTTTTCCTCAACGTCTTCAGAAGAACAAATTGGACAAGCAGTTTTCTCGGTTCCTGGAGATCTTCAAAAAGCTGCATATCAACATTCCATTTGCAGAAGCGTTGGAACAAATGCCCACCTATGCCAATTCATGAAAGATATTCTTTCACGAAAACGGAGATTGGGAGATTACGAGACAGTAGCATAACAGAAGAATGCAGTGCCATCATTCAGAGGAAACTTCCCCCAAAGTTGAAAGATCCTGGCAGTTTCACTGTTCCTTGCGTCATAGGAGAACATAACTTTGGTAAGGCTTTGTGTGTGATTTAGGTGCGAGTGTTAACTTGATGCCTTTTTCTATTTTCAGGAAATTACAGATTGGAGAAACAATGCCAACATCAGTCTCACTACAACTTGCTGATAGAACGCTCGTATTTCGAGAGGTGTAGTTGAGGATGTGCTGGTCAAGGTTGACAAATTCATTTTTCCAGCAGATTTTATTGTCCTTGATATGGAGGAAGACGCAGACGTACCAATCATCCTGGGAGACCATTCTTGGCTACAGGTCGAACCATTATTGATGTACAAAAAGGAGAATTAACCATGAGGGTACAAGACCAAGAAGTAACATTCAATGTTTTCAAGGCCATGAATTTCCCAGATGATGAAAAGAAGGAGGAATGTTTCAAACTCGATGTGATACACAGTACCATTCAGAACTCTGATGAAAGACAAAGTTCTACTGACAAATTAAAACATGTCAATTGCCTATGGAGCCTAAAGATAAAGCGTCTTTTGTACTGAATGAGCCAATTCTTGCACTACAAGCAACAGAAGAGAAAAAGTTCCACCAACTCAACGAATTGGAGGAATTTCACAATCAGCCTTTTGAGGATGCCAAATTGTACAAAAAAAAGGGCAAGAAGAGACATGATGAGAAGTTAGTGCGCATACAACTGGAACCAGGGCAGAAGGTACTGTTAAACAAATCAATGGTGAAATTCTTCCCATGGAAGCCAAAATCACGGTGGTCAGGTCCATTTGTGATCACCAAAGTTTTACCAAATAGAGCTGTTGAGATACATGATCCTGATGCAAACAAAACTTTCAAGGTTAAAAACAAGCGTGTCAAGCACTACTGGGGAGAATCATTTGAGCGACAAAAGAAAGTGTTACACTTTCAGATCCAGCTTAACGTTCGAGAAGCCAAGTCTGGCTGACGACTTTAAACTTAGCGCTAGTAGGGAGGCAACCCATGCAATTTGTGTATATATTGTGATTTGGTGTGTTTTATTTTGTGTGTTTAATTTTTGCAGGATTAGTCATTTCAAAATGGAAGATGCTCTCGCAAATCTTCGCAAGCAATTTCTTTCTCTCCCTCAAAAATCTCTGATGAAAGTCTACAAAGCTCGCTTGGAACGGATGAGGTTACTGACAATTCACGGTGTTCCTAATGATATTCGTTGGGTAATTGAAGCACGAGTCCGATTGGCAGGTGAGTCTTCTGACTCTTTTATTTCACATCTGCCTGGTTTTGGAAGAAGCACCTATGCAAAGAAACGAAGAGCTAAGAAAATGGGTGTTTGTTTTAAATGTGCACGATTTAATTGCAACACTCGTTGTCGTTCTTTAGGAATGGTGTCTGATAATCGTGAAGACAAAATTAAATTCATTAGGGATGGCTTGAGTAAGGAGTCTTTAGATGAAATATCTTCAACTCTTGAGACGCATCCCAGTGGATATGTTCACATTGCCATTCGCAAATTACATACACAATTCCAAAAAGAAAGACAACAATTAAGTCTCAGGAATCTGACTCAAAAAGACCATGTTTGCCAATTTATAAGAAAATTGGATGGGAAGCTTGTCCCTGACGCATAGACGTCAATCAAGCCGTTACTTTTCTTGTAAATATTATATCTTTGTGATTTGTTTTGTTGATTTCTTTTATTTTCTCCGACAGGATCCAGATCTTGTTGACTATCACGATCTATTTTACTATTTCGCTACTAATCGTCCTCTGGAAGATACTTGTGCTATTTTTACTCACCCTTTTCAGGTACTATAAATTCAACCCGTCATTGCACTTTTGAAGGCATCCCGAGTTGAGAAAGAAATACATAAAAAAAATGGAAGCCACTTCAAGAAGACGAGTTGAGAACATCTGTGTGTTTTGCGGTAGTAGTATTGGTACTAAGCCACAATACGTAGAGGCAGCACAGGAATTGGGTCGAGTCTTAGCAGCAAGGAATATGCACTTAATATATGGCGGAGGCAATCTCGGATTTATGGGGATCGTTTCAAAGGCTATACAGGAAGGAGGCAGTAACGTTTTGGGAATCATCCCAAAACTCTTGGCAGAGGCAAATCTTATTGGATCATCAAACGGCGAGGAACTGATCGTGCCAGGTATATCTGAACGACTGGTAGAAATGATTAACCATGCTGATGCTTTTATCGCTTTGCCAGGTGGCTTGGGCACATTGGAGGAAATATTTATAGTATTATCTTGGGCGAACCTGAACATACACCAGAAACCGCTTGGATTGTTCAACGTTGATGGATTTTATGATTTTCTTTGTGTGTTTCTTGATGATGCTCGGAGAAATGGGTTCGTGTCAAAACCTTTGAAAGAACTCCTCTTCACTGCCAGAACTGCTCCGGATCTAATAGACCAACTCATAGCCTATGAACCACAAGTTGACCCTATCCTTTCAAAGATAAATTGGTCCGAGGACGATCGTGGTAAGAGGCGTCGTATTAATCTGGATCTTAACCTTTAATTTCCTGTAGATTTCAGCTAATCAGGTACGACCTTCTAACTCTCCTTTTACTGTTTAAGACATTGGGGACAATGTCTCATTTAGGTTTGCGGGAGGAAATTAGTTGATTAGTACCTTGTTTTTAGTTTGTATGTTGTTTTTATTTTTAGTCCAAAATTTTTAAAAAAAAATTGAAAAATTTTCAAAAAAAATTACAAAAATATTTTGCGTTTTTGTATTTTTTTATTTGACTAAAAAGGTGAAATTGGTAAGAGATAGCCGAGTAAGGAGTTTCCACTCCTGATACGTATCTCAAGCCTATTTTCGAAACAAATTAATTTTTGTTTATTTTATTTTGAATTATTTAATTTGTAAATGCTCCTTAAAACGGACTAAAAGGAATCTTCATATGCTCAATTGATAGATATTATCAACATATATAGTAACATACTGATGAGTGGTATTTATATCACTATTTCTCACTCATTTGACCTAATGTTTTGTATTGTTTCTCGATATTTATGAACGTTTTGATGTGTTTTGTTGTTATTTTGCAGATAAATAAAGTTTGGATAGCACTGGAGGCAATTTGGGGCAAAACCGGACAAAAATGCGTCAGCAGGGATATTTTGGTCTTTTTCGCGTCGCGACGCCCAGACCTTCAGCGTCGCGCCGCCCAGCATACGCCGAATCTGCTAACATGCACCGGGTCAACGGGTCAGAATTTGAGAAGTTTGACTTTGCTAACATGCGCCGTGCCACGTGTCACCACCACAGAAGATCCGTTAACGTGCGCATGCCACATCATCATCACGTCACCAATGACGTCATGAACAGTGCCACGTCATCAATGACGTCAGCTTCATAATTGAGTTCCAGCCGCCATTACACATGTCGACCTTATCCTCTTATCCGAATCGCTACGTGTCAAGCTGTCCTTGTGCCACGTCTCACTGTTCCAGCGTCGCGACGCTGGAGCCTTCCTCTCTCTTCAATTCCTTCTAAAGAATTCGACACACCTTCCTCCAAGTTACCTCCCACTAAATTTTGCCTATAAATTCAGATTCAGATTTCAGAATTCGACACACCTTCCTCTCTCTTCAATTCCTTCTAAAGAGAGAGCTTCTCTCTCTAGATTCTTTAGTTTTTAGTTTTTTTTTATTTTTAGTTTTTAGATTTGTAAATAATTTTAATTACTTTTTGTAATAATAGTAATTTAATTTTTACTTTTTACTTTTTACAGTTTTTACTATTTACCATGAGGAGGTAACTTCTCCAGCTATGGTGAAAGGTAATTCTTTTACTGTTACTATTTAGATTAATCTCCCTTAAAAATAATATATTCACTATTTAAAATATTGACTTAAAAAGGATACGGCCAGATTGGTCGGTTGGTAATTCATTTTAATCTGGTTTAAACCTGACTAATAAAGGATACCGCCAGATTGGTCGGTTGGCAATTTAATTTTGGTTCCACCTTTATGGCTGGTTGGACTTAATTTGACTTAATCAGGATACCGCCTATATGGTCGGTTGGTATTATTATCACAAGTTTATATATTATTTTATGGGAGATATCTAAATTAGTAGTAGTAAAAGTAATTCCTTTTACCTTAGCATTTTATTTTATTTTACTTTTCAGTTTTACTTTATGTCTTTTACTTTTCAGTATTTTTACTTTATGTCTTTTACTTTTAAGTTGTTACTAGCCCTAGTTATGTGTTAGTTATCTGGGGTTGTGATGAATACTAATATCACCAGTTTATAAGAGGTTATTTTATAGTTTGGGTAATTTAAAGGTTTACTTATTAAGTCTTAAGCTTAATGCTTCTTGTTGTCTGATCACCAATAAGATTGATGTGGTAAATCTAAAATGAACTAGACATAGGGATTTTAGGTTTCAGCCTTAGACTTAATAGCCCACGATCTTCCTTGAGGATAGATAACCCTTTAATAGATTTCCTTACAGGATAGGAATATACCTGTCGGGCGGGGGTAGCCATAATTGGAACTTAAACTTAATGAATCCAGATAATTTGGTTGACATAGACATATGGTTCAATTAGGTTAAACTGGGTATTTGCGTCTGACCATCGACAGAGGCTTTTGCATAATTTGGTTGACATAGACATATGCTGCAAAAATATATATATCTGAAGTCTGAGTAATTAAGTCCGTAGGGGTGTCTTAACACCTGGTGCCCTAAAGCCAACTGGTTTGGGAGTTACCGACCCAACACTCGCTACATAGATGGAAGATATTGTATATAAATAAAAAATAGAAAAGTGAAAAATCAAAGAAAAAAATCAGAAAATGAGAAAAATTATTCCATTGCTGCAAAAAAGGTGTGAATCTGATAGAACTTTAGGATAAAATATTACTCTCTTATCAACTGCACTTATGACTGTTGTGGGCAAAAATGAGTTGATTAATATTTTGTTGGCTGTGTATATGAAGAATGGTAAAAATAATCGGAGAATTTACTTATTAAGTAATTTAAAATAAAACAAAACAACTAGTAACTTGGAGTAGAAGTTTCACTTGATTAGTCACTAACTTCTATTTTCTCTTGTCTTTTTGCTTTTGTGTGCATTAGTTTTAGTACTTTTTTTTTTTACTTTTGTAAAAATGTTGTGGGTATCATTGCTGTAAACCCTCACGAGACTACAACTCGTCCACTAGGGACACCTAGGGGTTTAAAGGCTTGTTGCATACGCTAAATGCAATCGTGATCCCTACGAAAGTGGCTTAGTTAATTTTATTTTCATGTTATTTTATTTTATGTTTTGCTCGAGGACTAGCAAAATGTTAGGTTTGGGGGTGTGATGAGTGGTATTTATATCACTTATTCCCACTCATTTGACCTAATATTTTGTATAGTTTCTTGAGTTTTGTGAACGTTTTGATATGTTTTGTGTTATTTTGTAGATAAATAAAGTTTGGAAAGCATTGGAGGCAATTTGGGGCAAAAACGGACAAAAATGCGTCAACAGGGATATTTTGGTCTTAAGCGCGTCGCGACGCCCAGACTTCTGCGTCGCGACGTCTAAAATGCGCCGAACAGTGCTAACGTGCGCCGGGTCCACAAATCAGAATCTGAGAAAAGTTTGACTTTGCTAAAATGCGCCGTGACACGTGTCACCATCACAGCCGATCTGCTAACATGCGACGTGCCACTTGTCAGCATCCTACGGTGCCGACAGTCATCATCGCCACGTGTCGTCACCAAGTCACCGCCATGTCATCAGCCACGTCAGCAAGTCAACAAGTCAAATTGCCACTTGTCGTGCCACATCATCATCAGCCAATCAAGAAGTGACACGTGTCGCAATTCTATGGTGCCGACAGTCTCTTTCCCACGTGTCGCCACGTCGTCGCCACATCAGCATCAATTATTGGATATCCTATCCTTATCTGACACGTGGCGGATAAGAATCTCAGCGACCAATCAGAAGCCGCTACGTGTCACAATAATTGAAGCCCAACTACTGCGCCATGTGTCACCTTATCATCTTATCCAGAATCTTCAAACAAGCGAACCAGAGCGTGCCACGTCGACAAATCCGGCGTCGCGTCGCTGAGGACCTGGCGTCGCGACGTCTAAAATGCGCCGAACAGTGCTAACGTGCGCCGGGTCCACAAATCAGAATCTGAGAAAAGTTTGACTTTACTAAAATGCGCCGTGACACGTGTCACCATCACAGCCGATCTGCTAACATGCGACGTGCCACGTGTCAGCATCCTACGGTGCCGACAGTCATCATCGCCACGTGTCGTCACCAAGTCACCGCCATGTCATCAGCCACGTCAGCAAGTCAACAAGTCAAATTGCCACTTGTCGTGCCACATCATCATCAGCCAATCAAGAAGTGACACGTGTCGCAATTCTATGGTGCCGACAGTCTCTTTCCCACGTGTCGCCACGTCGTCGCCACATCAGCATCAATTATTGGATATCCTATCCTTATCTGACACGTGGCGGATAAGAATCTCAGCGACCAATCAGAAGCCGCCACGTGTCACAATAATTGAAGCCCAACTACTGCGCCACGTGTCACCTTATCATCTTATCCAGAATCTTCAAACAAGCGAACCAGAGCGTGCCACGTCGACAAATCCGGCGTCGCGTCGCTAAGGACCTGGCGTCACGACGCTGGATCCTACCGAGGCCTATAAATTGAGCTCAAGATTTCAGAATTCAGTGCACCACTCTCTCTCTTATAATCTTTCTAAAGAGAGAGTTTCTCTCTCTACTTTCTTTTAATTTTTAGTTTTTTTGTTTTTAGTTTTGTAATTAATTTTAATTACGTTTTGTTAATATAGTAATTTAATTTTTACTTTTTACTTTTTACAGTTTTTATTATTTACCATGAGGAGGTAACTCCCCCAGCTAGGGTGAAAGGTAATTCTTTTACTGTTACTATTTAGATTAATCTCCCTTAAAAATAATATATTCACTATTTAAAAAATTGACTTAAAAAGGATACCGCTAGATTGGTCGGTTGGTAATTCATTTTAATCTGATTTAAACCTGACTAATAAAAGATACCGCCAGATTGGTCGGTTGGTAATTTAATTTTGGTTCCGCCTTTATGGCTGGTTGGACTTAATTTGACTTAATCAGGTTACCGCATATATGGCTGGTTGGAAAAAGAATCACAAGTTTATATATTATTTTATGGGAGATATAAATTAGTAGTAGTAAAAGTAATTCCTTTTACCTTAGCATTTTATTTTATTGTAATTTACTTTTCAGTATTTACTTTACCGCATTTTTACTTTATGTCTTTTATTTTCAAGTTTTTACTAGCCCTAGTTATGTGTTGTAACTAAATTAGTTATCTTGGGTTGTGATGAAATCCAATATCACCGTTTTATAAGGGTTAGATTATAGCTTGGGTAATATAAAGATTTATTTATTGAGTCTTAAACTTAATGCTTTTTCATTAACTGGCCATTAATAAAATTGATCTGGTAAATCTAAAATGAACTAGACATAGGGATTTTAGGTTTCAGCCTTAGACTCAATAGCCCACGATCTCCTTGAGGATAGATAACCCTTTAATAGATTTCCTTACAGGATAGGAATATACCTGTCGGGCGGGGGTAGCCATAATTGGAACTTAAACTTAATGAATCCAGATAATTTGGTTGACATAGACATATGTTCAATTGGGTTAAACTGGGTATTTGTGTCTGACCATCGACAGAGGCTTACACATAATTTAGTGTTCCAGGTAATAAATCAATATATACCCAACTTTAAGATAACCACTTCATCTTTAAAATGATATTGGAAGAAATCACAACCCTAGATAGTTTTTAATATTAATTTTCTTAAAACCTATTTCGACAATTTTATTTATTTGCTTTTAAATTTAGAATCGTCACCATTTCAAATCAATCAATCAACTTGTTAGATATTAGTAATCATTTGACCTCATAAAATTATTAGTTTAGATATTAAGTCCTCGTGGGATCGATATTTTTATACTACTTGAACGATACGTGCGCTTGCGTTATACGTGTGTGTTTACGCCGGTCACACTCCAAGAATGGAAGCACGGTTCGGGAATGAACCACCTCACAGTAACGGTTCGGGAATGGACCACCTTACAGTAACAGTTCGGGAATGAACCACCTCACAGTAACAGTTCGGGAATGGACATCTCACAGTAACGGTTCGGGAATGGACCACCTTACAGTAATAGTTCGGGAATGGACACTTCACAGTAACGGTTCGGGAATGGTCCACCTTACAGTAACAGTTCGGGAATGGACACCTCACAGTAACGGTTCGGGAATGGACCACCTCACGATAACAGTTCGGGAATGAACACCTCACAGTAACGGTTCGGGAATGGACCAACTCACAGTAACGGTTCGGGAATGAACTACCTTACAGCAACGATTCGGGAATGGACCACATCACAACACGGTTCGGGAATGAACCAGGGGTCGCAGCACCTCACCACCTAAATCAACTCAACACGTGGAAAGTCAAGTGGCAGTTGGCGAGCCAGGTAAGTGAAAATGCATTGCATAACTTTGATAGGATTGTCACTGTTGCACATTACACAAGTCCCATCAAAGTGGGGGCGACTGTAGGCATTGTATTTTTGCATGTGAAACCCGATGATGAGTCTCATTTGGAGGCACTACCTTTTGAGTCACGGAAGCCGCGGGAAACGGATATCGGAAGGGGAAATTCAGAATAAACAAGGTTCACTGTTTTCGTTCGTGCTGCGTTCATGTATACGTTCGAACGCCAAACAGATTGCGGGCGTTCGTGTCGCGTTCGAGGAAGCATTCGAACGGTGTCGGTAATTCTGGTTTTGCTGCTACCTCGCACCCCAGCCCAATTAGCTCCCCAAAGCCCATAAAACACATCCCAATTTAATTAAATTAAACATTAAATATTAAATAAAATATTTAAACCATTTACCAATTAAATAATCATACCTAATGAAGATAAATCAAATATATTAACTTCCTAACTAAACAAATCACATACTAAATTAAAAAGATGTCATGCCTAATTAAAATCAATCATAACAAATAAAGATATTGACTTCCTAATCTAGCCAAGATTTGTCCCCCCCTCAATCCTTGACTTTCCTTGCTCAACACCAAATCAAATCCTCCTTTTAATGCACCAAATCCCTTCCTTGTGAGACAAGGTGAAGCCCTAGCCTTTCTCTATATAAACCACAACTCTCCAAGGCATTCCTCTCCCCTAGTTCACACCCATCACAAGAAATAAAAGAAGAAAAGAATTTCCAACCCCTAGCTCATACACATAATAGACACACAACTCACACAAATCATAAGAGAAAAGAAAATAACCCCAAGCCTTCACATTAAAAGCACCTTCACAAACCGATCAGCCCTACACGCCCATAAACCTCACAAATATCCTCCACTCCATAACCGAAAATAGCAGCCCCCTAAGCCTCCACACATTACCGAAAATTACACCCCCATAAACACCTTAGATCACCGAAAAATATAGCCCCAAAACAGTCCTCACAAGTACCGAAAATCACAGCCCCATACAATCCCTAAAAAACTTAAAAATAGTAATATAAAAACTGCATTCATAATCATTAAAATAATTAAAACATCAAAACAAGTGACATGAACAGTGAGCAGCAAAACAGAGGCCGAACAGTAGCAAATCGGAGTCAAAGACAGCAACAAAAGACGGAGAACGACGACCCCAAACAGTGAGACAACGAACGAGAGCAGTGAACCAGTGAACCGAAAGAGTTGCGGAGCAACCACCCTTCCGACGACCGTGTGCCGTACATCCGAGAGGTGATTTAAAAGGTTAGACCTGAGGGTATTTTTCACACTCATCTTTATTTTATTTTTGTTATTTATTTTGATTGTATTTTACTTGTTTGTTAAATCTTGTTTGTGTATGATGTGTGTTGTGGGTATTGGATGAATGGAAGAGTGTCATCTCTTGTGGTATATAGGATGGAAACCCAGACGTAAATTCCGTAGCCGAATCCGAATGGACGGTAGTACGGTCTGTACTTGGGATACAACTCCACGTACCGCTTGAGTAAACGGCACCCTCTTTTGTTTTGTGTTATTTTGGTTTATTTATTTTTCGTCACTTGAATTCTGCATGTTGCTTATTTATGCATGGTTCAATCAAGCGCATGGGCTTAGTAAGTGGAATAAAAGATCCCCTATAGGGAGGGGTTAAAGCCCTTTACCACGATGCTTTGCCGCGCCGATTGATGTGTGTTCGGTTGGATGTAAGATGTGTTCAATCGGGCATACTTAGTTTGATATGATTGTCTTTATGTTTTTATGCATGGTTCAATCAAGCGCATGGGCTTAGTAAGTGGAATGAAATACCCCATATGGGGAGGGGTTAAGGCCCTTTACCACGATGCTTTGCCGCGCCGGTTGATGTACGTTCAGTTGGATGTAAGATGTGTTCAATCGAGCATACTTAGTTTGATATGATTGTCTTTATGTTTGTATGCATGATACGATCGAGCGCATGGGCTTAGTAAGTGCGATGAGAGGTCCTCTAATTGAAGAGGTTAAAATCCTTTACCACGATGCTTCACCGCGCCTCGCATTGTACTATTTGTTATTTATGTATTGCGTCCCATTTCATGCATCAGGTCTGTTCCCGTTCGAACGCGTTTACGAACGCAACTCGAACGCGCATGCATTTTTGCATTATCATGCATCAGGTCTCATCTCTGTTCGAACGCGTTCATGAACGCCATACGAACGTGAGCATTCTGTTTCATTTCCGTTCGAACTCGTTCACGAACGCCATACGAACGTGAGCATTCTGTTTCATTTCCGTTCGAACGCGTTAACAAACGCCATACGAACGTGAACATTCTGTTTCATTTCCGTTCGAACGCGTTATCAAACGCCAAACAAACGCGAACCTTCTGTTTACCGTTCGAACGCGTTTACGAACGCTACACGAACGCGAACACACTGAACTGAGACATATTCATCACATGCCATGTATAATTGTTTCTTAGGTGATTTCTTTATGGAACCATACATAGTCATTCTTATCTTTGTGCACATAATAATGAAAAGCATGTTTATTCCATTAGTTGCGTCATTTGCCTTAGTCTTGATTTAACGCATTGCGATTCATATACCTATGCCATGATGACTTTGGAGTATTATTTCTTGTGATATATCGGATGGAAACCCAGACATAAATTCCGTAGCCGATTCCGAATGGACGGTAATGCGGTCTGTACTTGGGATACAATTCCATGTATCACTTGGAAAAGTGCTCACATGTATGCTTGTGCGGTTATTATGTATGCTTGTGTTTTTCGTGAATATGATATGCTGAATGAAGTTGTATGTTCGTTGTTACTTTGAGGTATTTTCAGGCATGTGTTCTTAGATGTGAGATATATGTGAAATGTATGTATAAGTTTTATTTTGTACCTGTGAATTTAGAAGCATGATACTCTTGGAAATAAGTGCTACTTAAGCCTGATTAAATTATTACATAAATCCTGTCATTACAAGTGGCATAAGTAAGGGACCATTCTGAACCCAACGGTTTGAGGTCTTCCCTTGCGAAGGGTGAGTGCGGCCTTAAATCTCATTTTCCCGGTTCACACCGGGTGGCGACTCCATTATTCTCCGGTTTAGTCCCCCGTGGCTACTCCTTACTCCCGACCGGGCCGCGAGCCCGGGACAGCATGCGTCGCCCAGTTCCTGTGTTCCCACAGTAGGGGAACCTCTTACTTCTGAAGCAACTGGGCTACACAAATGGAATTAACCCCGCTGAACTGTAGGATCCCACTGCTGAGGGTAGGGTCTTGAAGCATAGAGAGAAGACCATGACGTACAGAGGGGGAGGCAATGATGGAGCGTACATAGCCTAGTTGATTTTGAAACACACCAACGTCAAAAGAAGAGTCTGGAAGTTCAGAGAGTTGTAGTAAAAGGATCGAAATGGGGTCCGAATGAGGCTGTAATAAAGGCAATGTAGAAGAAGCCAACAGAGATCCAGAAGTTGGGGAATATGACTTGGAGACCGATATGGGAGACTTCGAAGTAGAGACTGTAGGAAACATTTTCCCTCACACAGCGGAAATGCCTTAGGCATCATGATCGACTTAGAAATTTTTTTTTGCTCTATCACTCTCTTACTCGAATCTGACCAGCCCATGGTATGATGTTATGCTTTTTTTTTAACAATTTTCTTGCCCCAGAACAGCCTTCGAATACGAGTTAAGATCTGAACTATTTTGCACCCAAAAAATGCGCACAGCTCACCCAAAATAACCCTTAATTTACGTGTGACGTAGTAGTGTTTCAGGTCTGATTTTTCTCTCAAAAACAACCCCTCAACACACTTGAAATATCCCTTTGTGTTCCAACACCGAATGATCTTCCATGCTATGTCTCGTAACCAATAAAAACAAGGGTGAGCTTGACTCACAATATCAATCTCTAAACTCTTTAGACATTAAGAATATCACACCATAATTTTTTCTTTTTTTTTTAATTTTTTTTTTATTTTTCTTCCAACACCTGAGAGAAAATAAGAACAAGTTGCACTCTCGTTGTCGTAGATGGATAATATATGCCGAACTACGTCAGTGTCTATCGATATAGTCATTACATATGGATTTACCCTTCATGAGTATCTCAAGAATTAGAGCCAGGTCATATTATCGGTTATACTCATCTAATTATTTTTACCATAAGTACCATTGATTCTTTAATGAAAAATTAATTCATAACTATTATGAATATTAATATTTCTATTTGTAATAGAAAGACTTAAGCGCTCTAATCGTTCAAGTACCGAATCAACCCTTAAGGAAGATACTCATATAATTCTCACAAGAATGAGTGAACTTCATATCTATGTAAAACGTCCATATTTACACACCAAATCATGTCCCCAAAGTACGTAGCTATTGGTCAGGATTGCTACACCAACCTCACATTTGTAAATCAAAGGACATTTCTTGCCATGCAAGAGTTCGCAGTACACTCAAGATTCAGATCAATCCATATATAACCATCTAGTAGATTGAAATAAATTTCTTTATTTAACGGATATTATAAGAAATTCATTTCCATCTGGGTCCAGTCTTATATGATCACATCATACAAGGTGCCTTCATTCCTATGTCACTAAATGGATGATCCCGGATCAAGGTCGTCATACAATTATAGAATGGACTGCAGCTATAGATAAACCGAAAATAAAGTACCCGCTTTGTCTGCTCTCTATGGACTATTTTAGATTACTAAGTTTTGACTTAAATCCTCTTGTGTATGACACTCTTATACTAAGTCTGAAGACACATGAGTAATCAACGATAAACAAGACAATTTACAATATGTGATTTAAATCAAACATTTTGATAAATGAATAATGCATCTTTTATTTCATAATAAATAATTCTGTTTACATTACATGAAGCTCTAGAGCATATATCCCAACAATCTCCCACTTGCACTAGAGCAAATGGGATGTGTCATGTAATCCTAGACCCTTTAGGTGACCTTCAAACACTTTAGCCGATAAGTTCGTTGTAAACGGATGAGTCAATTTTTTTGTGGATGCAATTTTCGTGACATAAACGTCTCATATCAGCACTATGTCACTTATAAGATGATATTTTCTCTCTAGATGCTTTCCCCTTTTGTGGCTTCTTGGTTTTTTGGAGTTCACCACTCCACCATTATTATCGTAATAAATTATGAGTGGTTTATCCATGTCTTGAATAACTTCCATATCTCCCAAGAATTTCCAGAGCCAGACTGATTCCTTAGCTGCTACACAAGCTGCTACATACTTAGCCTCCTTGGTGGAGTCAGCAATAAAATATTGTTTTATGCTCCTCCATACAATGGCCCTACAACCTAGGGGAAACATTGATCCAGATGTTGATTTCTTAGAATCGACATCTGTCTGAAAATCAGAGTCTGTATATCCCCTGAGGATCATATCCTCACCAGAATATACAATCATATAATTTCTATTTCTCTTAAGATACTTGAGAATATGTATCACACCTACCCAATAATCCAATCATGGGTTAGACTGAAACCCATTGACTACTCCTACTACAAAACAGATGTTCAGTCTTGTGCATAACATAGCATATATAAGACTACCAATTGCTGAGGCATATGGGATATGTCTCATTTCCTCAACTCCTTGAGGTGTATTAGGAGACTATTTGTAGGCACTGCATTTTTACATATAAGTCACGATGATGAGCCTCATACGGAGGCACTACCCGATAAGTTGCGGAAGTCACGAGAAACGGACGTCGGAAGGGAAAATTAAGAAATCAATACCTTGTTGGATTTAATTCATTTGCTTAGCCTCGGGTTCGCTCGTTGGATCTCTGTTTTAAAATTTATCCTCGGCCCAAAACCCACACACCACCAACCACAAGCCCAATCCAAAATAATTAAACACATGTTAAAATCTAAATAAATCACCTTCCCAAATTTAAATAAATCAAATCAAATCACATGCCTAAACTAAATAAATCAAATCAAATCCCATAAATCCCTTTCCTAAACTACAACAAATCACCTTCCTAATTGAATGGATCTTTTCCTTATAACACACTAATTAAAAGATATCCCCCATAATTTGCATGATTTTTTACTACCCAAATAAGGACAACCATAACCCTCACTTATAAAAAGGAGCACAAACCAAACCTTGGGGGGGCCTTCTCTCCTCTTCCGCATTCTCTCATTCTTCACGCCTCTCTCTCTCTCTCAAAACACAAAAAAAAAAAAAAAACAGAACCCTAATCTCCCTTCACGTCTTCTTCTTCCTCACACACACTGCAGCCCCCACCAAAAACACTCACACGGCCAAACCTGGACACTTCACACTCTCCTTAAACCACTCGACAAATATAAACCCTAATAGCCTTATCTCTCTCACCCCACTGCCCTCTCTCTCGGCAAGCAGCCCTTCCAACAAAGTCGAGCACACCACACAACAAAAGCCATTCGACCACATCAGCATCTTACAGTGACGTGCCCCCACGACTCACACCTCTCATTAAACGCACACACTTGGCCACTCTCTCATCAGCCCCTTCTCTCAAGCGAGCCTACACATTCACAAAATCAAACCTTAAGAAACCCTAGCAGTCTTCTCACTTCAATTCACTCAGCAGCCCTCGTGTCTCTCTCTCATTCATGAAATCAACCAACACAGCCCACTGACCGTGAACAACAACAACCCTCATAACCGAACATAAACACCCCATTTACCGATCAAACAAATCAACTCACAAACCTTGAAAACAGTCTTTAAACCCCATAAACAGTCCCCCAAAAACAGTGCCAAAATAGAGACAAAAATAGCAGCGAAACTGAATCGGAAAGCAGAGAAAATAGTGAGCAAAACGGCAGTGAAACCGAACCAGCGAACCAGAAAAGTTACGGAGCGTTAACCCTTCCGACGACCACGTAACGCACTTCCAAGAAATGACTAAAAAGGTAAGACCCGAGGGCACCCTTTTATTTATTCTCGTTCATCTTTTTAATTATTTATTAGTATTTCTTCACATGCGTATTGTTGCTTCATGTATGTTATTGTTGTGGAATGAATGATTTTGTGCTATCCATCGTGGTATATCAGATGGAAACCCAGACGTAAATTCTGTAGCCGAATCCGAATGGATGGTAGTGCGGTCTGTATTTGGGATACAACTCCACATACCACTTGGGGAAACACTCATGCATGTGTTTATGTGATTATAGATGTCATTTTTCTGATCCCGTTCGAACACGTTATCAAACGCTACACGAACGTATGCATTCTGCCTCGGCCCGTTCGAACTCTTTATCAAACGCTACTCGAACGCGTGCATTCTGTTTACCATTCGAACACGTTTAAGAACGATACATGAACGTGAACACACTGGACATGTTCCTTCATCTTGTCTTATGCATGTTTGTCTCCTTAGTTATTCATTTCCCCATCATATGCTTAGTTATCTCTCTTTAATATTTATGCTTTTACCGTTATTGTTTATTTATCTTTCCGTATTTATTTATTTAATATGTTCATGAAATTGTGTGCTTACCGTTATGTTGATTTACTTTTATGCATGCAAACTTAGATATAGGTTGTATGCAAACTTAGATGTAGGTTATTCTTGTGTATGTATGTTGCGTAGACTTGGTTATATTATCGCTTAAATCCGTTCATTACAAGAGGCATAAGTAATGGACCGTTCCGAACCCAACGGTTTGAGGTCTTCCCTTGCGAGGGGTGAGTGCGGTCTTAAATCATTTCCCAGTTCACGCTGGGTGGCGACTCCATTTATTTCTCCGGTTTAGTCCCCTGCGGGCTAGTCCGTACTCCCGACCGGGCCGCGAGCCTGGAACAGCATCGCCGATTTCTGTGTCCTACACTATTATTTTAACAAATAAATTCCATACCGATAAGGCAAACTACCTTTCATGGAATTTTGCATTCCAAATCGTACAAAGATCTTGTTGATATAGGATGTCTGAGACATAGCTAACAGTCATCTCTTGCGATCCTTAAGAATTTGGATCCCAAGTACATAACTGGCCTCTCCCAAATCTTTCATTTGTAATTGATTAGCTAGCCAGGTTTTCACGTCCGATAATATTTTTACATCATTCCTAATGAGTAAAATATCATCGATGTACAAAATGAGAAAAACCATATTTTCGTCAATGATGCGATTGTATACACAAGGCTCATCGACATTCTACTCAAAATCATAAGACTTGATCGTGGTATCAAATCTTATGTTCCATGATTGAGATGCTTGCTTAAGTCCATAAATGGACCTTTGCAGCTTGCAAACCTTTTGCTCTTGACCTTGGGCTATGAACCCCTCTGGTTGTACCATATAGATGTACTCATCAAGATTTCCATTCAAGAATGTAGTCTTGATGTCCATCTACCAAATCTCATAGTAATAATATGCGGCAATGGAGAGAAGGGTGCAGATGGATTTGAGCATGTCTACTGGCGAGAAAGTTTCCTCATACTCAACTCATTCTTTCTAGGTAATCTTTGGCCACTAGCCTAGCGTTGAAGGTATGTACTTCCCATCTGTTCCCTCTTTCTCTTGTAAATCCACTTGCAACCTATGTGTTTTACCCCATCAGGTTGGTCCACAAGTTCCCAGACTGAGTTGAAATACATAGACTCCATCTCGAGGTTCATGGCCTTGAGCCATTCCTCTTTGTCAGAATCATCCATTGCACTACGATAAGTCAATTGATCATCTACACCATCACTGGATACAACAACTTGTGTCTCTCCATCTCCTAGATAGCGATCAAGTTATTGTACAACCCTCTCACTGCGTCTAGGTGGTAGATCATTCTGACATACTTACATTTGACGCTCAGATGTTAAAGGTGCTATGTTTCTATCAATAGTTGTTGACGAAGGTTTGCTGTTCGAACCAGTAAGTAACTCCTCGAGTAAAACTTTACTTTGAGGTTTAAACTCCTTCATATAGTCCTCTTCAAGAAACATAGTGTTTTTCAACACAAACACTTTGGTATCTTCTGGACTATAAAAGAACCTACCCCTAGTTTACTTAGGATAGCCTACAAATAGGCACACCCGAGAACGTGGCTCCAAATTTATAGTCTTATCCTTCAGCACATGTGGGATGGACACCCCTATAGGTGGAAATGTCATAAACTAGCTTTATGACCACTCCATAACTCTAAGAGAGTCTTAGGAATTGACTTAGATGAAACTACAATATACATTGTTGTTTGCAATGCATATCCCCAGAATGAACTACACAGTGAACTGTAACTAAACATAAATCTTATCATGTCTAGTAGGGTATGATTTCTTCTCTCTACAACACCATTCTGTTGTGATGTTCTAGGTGCTGTGAGTTGGGATACTATCCCATGCTCAACTAAGAATTCTTCGATATCTTTATTAAGGTATTCTCTTCTACGATCCTATCACAGAGTTTTGATCGTCTTACTTAATTAGTTCTCAACCTCAGTACGATATTCTTTGAACTTTTCAAAGGTATCTGCCTTGTGTTACATTAGGTAAACGTACCCATATCTAGAATAATAGTCAATAAATGTGACAAAGTATTCATAACCTCATCAGACTTTTCATTCATCAGTCTGCAAAGTCTGAATGTATCAGATAAAGTGGTTGACTGGCTCTTATACCTTTTCCAGTAAAGGTCTCTTGGTTATCTTTCTTTCTAGATAGGATTTGCAAATTGGTAAAGTTCTAAGCTTTAAATAATTTAAAATTCCGTTCTTTATAAACATATCTATCCGGTTAAGGCTAATATGACCAAGTCTAAGATGTCACAGATATGTGTCATCATGAGAAATCTTTTACCGTTTTATTTTAGGTCTTTCGACCTTAAACATTTCAGTGTTGAGTAGTAAATTATGTGTTAACGGCCTTAACACATATATATTATTTTCAGAATTTCTTTTGCATATAGTTAATCCATTTCTACCAATAATAACCAAATTATTATTAAATGAAATTAAAAAACCATCATCCAAAACTTAAAAAAACAGAAATCAAATTCCTGCGAAAATAAGAAATATATAATACAATGTTCAAACATAAATAAACATTATTTAAAAAGTTTAAACTAGAAACTTCCATTACTATTGCTAAAACGACATCCCATGTCCCGACCCTCATGGTGTAGTCACCTTTAACAAGGTCCTTCCATGAATCAAGTAGCTGCAAAGAGGAACAAACATGGTTAGTGGCTCTAGAATCAACAATCCATGCAGATTTATCATCTTCCACTAATAGAGACTCGATGACAAGTAAATCATATTTACATGTGACCTTCCTCTCTTTTAGCTCAACAAGGTATTTAAGACAGTTTCTTTTCTAATTCTCATCTTTGTTGCAATGGAAACACTTTCCTTTGAGCTTGTCATCCTTGGAGCTTTTCTTGTTCTTCTTCATTGGCTTTGCCTTAGCCTTCCCAGTGACTTTCTTCTTCTTTGTAGATTTAGAAAATTCGGCAACATTTGCCTCTCCACTGGGTTTACGAGGATCCATCAGCATGGACTCGTAATTGGTGAGCTCATTTAGCAGTTGATTCAAAGTAAAATATTGTTAGTGTTCCTAGAACATGCCAAGATCATCTAAGAGTGATTTGTGTGTGAATAAAATCAGAAGAGTTGCGGAAAATACTCACATTGATCGAATGAGTTCAAAACTTTTTATGCATTTCGGTGGAAGCTCCAAGTCCTCTTGAGTGTTTCCAACACTTGGGTGAGTTTCCATATCACCTTGATTCACTCATTTAAGTGCTAGCTTGAACAAAAATTGAAATAAAAATTTTCTTCTCCAAGGAGCTATGTATTCGGCAATGAGAGAGTTTTTGGGAGAAGATGAATAGTCTTTTGTTTCATAAACAATCGTGTGTTAAATATGGTTTCTAAAACCATGTTGGTTAAAAGCAAGTGGTTTTCTAAAAACCATTCACTTTTGCCAACTACCACTATCACCTTGACAAGTGATGTGAGTGGTGGGTCCCACTTAATTAAATTCAAAATTCAAGTGGGATTAGAAAACACACTTCGGACTCGGTTACATTTAATCCAATTAAACGAACTTTCCGTCGCGACATAATTAAATCTAATTTAATTAAATAATAGTGCCTCGCAAAATTATTACGAAAGTCGCTCGTGAATTAATTCATTCACTTGAATTAAAATCCAATTTTAATTCTGCGTTGAAATATAATTTCAATTAATATATCTGATATATTATTTTAGCCCAATTAAATAAATTAAATAAAAAAAATCCAATTTAACTATTAAATTTATTTTACCGATTAATTCCAAATTAATCGCGTTCTCTCTTCTCGACGAATTTAATCCCAGATAAATTCTCGTCGCAATTAATTCCAGATTAATTCTTTCTCTTTTAATTAATCCCAGATTAATTCATTGCCGTAATTAATCCCAGATTAATTTTCTCTTTCATAATTAATCCCAGATTAATTTTCTGTTCGAGTCAAATCTCAACGGTGAATCTTCGGGAAGCGACCCAAGAGATCCCTGGATATGTTGGCAGTAAATACGGTCATCGGACTATCCGAATACGTGTGTACCCGGTACCACGTTCTTACCGATTTACAAGACATGGTTGGCTTCTAGCAAAGCACCGTGCCTACCCAATTCTCCAGAAATATTCTTTGAAGGAATATGTAATCTTTGTCAGACGTAGCATACGTAGTATTGCGTATAACGATCCAGTATCGATAGTCACATGCTAGGCCTGGGGCTGGAATTGTGTATGCCCCGTACGGAGCATATATCGGATCTCTGGTAACTAGTCTCTATATTAAGATAATCATGACCTAGTCATATTATCCCGATGACTGCAGTACTTAAGAGTACTAGTTCTGTATCCTACGTGATCATCATCTCTATATGACTGAAGTGATACTTCCATCTTGACATCACACCCAATACACTACGATTCTCAGTATATCCAGAAGAGGCGTACACAGAACCTGTTAAAGCCCCGGACGACCAAAACCAAAGTATACTGATTGTCGCAAGTATTAGCGATGCAAGTCTCAGGTTAAGACCAAATACATCTACCCTGATTCGGATTCCCATAGACACATAGTCATACTACCAATGGGATTCTGAGGAGTCTATCCAGAGCGAAGCTATTTTCATACCATCGGTAAACAGAACCTCCTATTATACTTGCATGAGTATCCAATACCCAAATATATGAGAACTATGTCGTTACGCTTCCATAACACGCACAAGTGTAATACTAGCTTATTCCACTTTATCGATGTCCAGTCTCTATAATACTACAACTATAGATATTTAATGATTAAACCTTTGTGGATTAATATTGTCTCATATATTATTAATCTGGTACTAATCATATGGACTTTTATCATTTATAAATCCAGGTAATCCAATTACAAATGATAAAAGAGTAATTTCCTTTGTCACATAGTTAATTTGTACAACAACATCATGTTCTGTACAAATAGTGATGCTATGGGTCATAATTATCCAACAAATACAACTTGTTCATAATATAGTTTCTTTTAAACTATAGGAAACTCTTCGGAATAGTTTCTATGATCATGGTCACCTGGCTACGCTCGTCGATACAAGCTCCATGAGTTTCGGCCGTGTTGAGATATGTCATCATTCTCAAAACACGTTCTCAGACTGATGTCCCTTCCTTCATCCTAGCGGTCATTACTGAGGACATAGCCTTTTGACATTGTCGCTCTAAAGGCCGTCCGAACATGCTCTGTAATATGGGTGAGCATCGGTTCCGATTCTACCTGGAACCGGTTGGAACCGGACCGATTTTCTGGGTTTGGAACCGGAACCAGTTGTAACTAGTGCGGTTCCGGTTCTAAAATGAAGGAATCGATTTTAAACGGTCCGGTTCCGGTTCCAAAATGGTCTGAATCGGAACCAGACCATAGAACCGGTTTTTCTGTACCAACCGAGAAGTATATGAAATCCATTTTTCCAAATAATTTCTTACATCTTCTGACATTAATGGACATGAACCATTTAGGCGTAGTTCCATTGAATTTACTGAGAGTTTGCCTATGATAATCCTACGTTTCATCATCCAAGCCCATTTATGCTGAATGCGTTCAGTGTGGACATCCTTATGAAGACCTCCAAAACAGAATACACATATCAATGCCATGTAAGCTTCTATCAAAAAGGCTTAAACAAATCAAATAACACAACATGCCTCCAGCTTCAATAAAAGAAAAGGCTTCAACAAATCAAATAATTCATCAATGTTGTTGTATTTATGTAATATTTTTGTATGGACAATTGCCAATGATATTATGTAATATTTATTCCCGTGTGAGAAATAATTACATTTTCAAAGTTTGACATTATTATATAAATAGAGTAATTCAGAACTGGATCGGAATCGAATTAGAACCGATTAATAGGGTACCCTATTTTATTGGGTAGGTTCCGATTCCACTTAATTAGGAACCAATTTTTTCCGAGTATATTCCGACTCCATACGGAACCGGAACCGATTTTGCTCACCCATACTCTGTAATGACTGCATCATCAAAGATGTTGTAGCCATTGGCTCATGCTTTTCAGTAATAACCTCATACATCCCTGCTAGTAAGTAGCATCAAACTTTCTCATTATTCGCGACCTATTTCTGATAGGCATCGCGAACAACTTGGCCAGAATTTCTGACTGACTCGGGAGGCCATTCCTCCGTTAGGACAAACTTAAGGTCTTCACAGACTAAGATGACGTTCATGTTACTTTTCTATTTAACATAGTTTTCTCCCATTAATTTGTCATTAGAGAGAACAATAATAATTGGAGAAATCATAGCTAAAATAAAATAAAATAAACATGCATTTAGTATCCATTCATCGCATATTAAAATCATCACAAGTATTCTGGCATAAAATTGAACATGATGCGTAGACCATGCAAAATGAATCAGAAACATAAAAAAAAAATTACTATGCTACGAAAATCTATCATTCCACGAATAAGTACCGCCGTAGGGTATGTCAAATATTTACATGATAGATCGAGATAATCTCAATTGATTAATATATACGGGAATAACTCTTATTCCTATATTAACCAACCACCGTTTGATTTGATCAAGGAATTTTGATTAACATTTTAATCATTCATTTGTGAGTGTAACTCATTGTTTCAGAACCATTGGACTTAACTAGTGAAGTACCGCCATACGGTAGGTCAGTTCACCAAATACATCTAAAGTTTCTATCCTCTAGGAATCCAAACTTGATATTGACCCAAAATGGACACCATCCGTAGGGGGACGAAAACAAAGCCGTCTCGAGCCGCCTTTTGAATCTCATATTTTCGGACTAACAACGAAGATCGCAGGATATATATTGTCATATGTTCCTCTCCCACTCACTATTTTACAGTTTAAGATTTCTACTTAAAATATCTAATATTTTAATTCACTAGTGTCCATAAGTTTATACTCGGCTAACAAATAACTCTACTTAACACAAGTATATAGTTAGTGATCTAATCAATTTTAACTCTTAAAATTTATTCACTAATATCCATTAGTCTCCACTAATATTTTACTTAATTAAACTAATTTAATTAATTTTGGTTTAGTAACCTAATTTATTTTAACACTTAAAAAATTAGTTCACTAACATATTTAAATTTTATAATTCAACAAATGGATAAAATTTTAATTAAACTATTTAATTAATGTAAGCACATTATACATTCTAATGGTACGTGGAATTGTATCCCGAGTGCATACCACACTACCGTCCATTTAGAACCAGCTATGAAATTTATGTCCGGGTTTCCATCCGATATACCAATGGAAAAATAATGCACTTATAAAGTCCATGTGTATTAAATTTTTGAATTTCCAATTTTAAACCATTAAACCAATTAATCTTAAAAATTTATTTTCATGGATATCATGTTCTAATTTAAACCTTAGATTTCATAAAATCACATTTTATGACTAGAATATTCATACATCTAAAACAGCTATATGACATGTTATTTAAATATTTTGAAATAAACATACATATAATAGATATGAGTCGTGACGCAGGTTATCGTGTCACGACTCGTTGCAGTAGAAAACCCAGGTAGAATGCAAATTCCAGTACTCGTCGTAAAGTAACATGTTTAGCATCGCGACGCTTTACGGTAGAAAACCCAGGTAGAATGTAAATTTTCAGTCCGTAACCTATTGAGCGTTGTGACGCTCAAACAACAGGTACGTGAGTCGCGACGCAGAACAGAGGACGTCGCAAAGCCTCCAGTTTTCTAGGTTTAAAAAACTGAACTCAAGAAGATAAAATTGCATTGACTCTTATTTTTTTCTTATACTAATCTAATTATTACAAAATATTCCAAGGCATCCATTGGTCTTCAAATCTCGCTCCATGGAGTGGCGTTGAGTCCTTTGCGGCATCAGTCTCCAAATACAAAGAATGTTACAATTTGAAAATTTGTACATAGGAAATAAATTTACAAAACTTGTACAATTTTGGCCTTATGGCCTTACATTCCCAAAACCAAAAATAACACAAAAATAAAAGCCGGAAAAAAATTAACGATCAATGCAATACATTCATCACATGAACATAAAAAAAATTCATCACATGAACATTAAAATGTGCCTACTCATCACAACATGCATACCAACAATTTAAATCTCATATAAATCATTAAAAATAGAAACTTTTAATTAAAAAGATAAAGGTTAAGAACATTTTTCAATCTCGCTCTAGATACCAATTGTAGGAAACGCTTTCCCTCGTGCAGCGGGAATGCCTTAGGCACCGAGATCGACCTAGAAATTTTTTTCTGCTCTCTCTCTCTCTTAGTTGAATCTGACCAGCCCTTGGTCTGATGTTATGCTTATGTTTTTAACAATTTTCCTGCCCCGAAACAGCCCATGAAAAGCAGCTAAGATATGAACTGTTTTGCACGCAAAACGCGAGCATAGCTCATCCAAAACAGCCTATAATTTGCGTGTGAAGTAGTAGTGTTTCAGGTATGATTTTTCTCTAAAAAATAACCCTTCAACACTCTTGAAATTTCCCTTTGTATCTAACATCAAATGATCTTCCGTGCTATGTCTCGCAACCAACAAAAAAGGTGGGATTAACTCACAAAATCAATCTCTAAACTCTTTAGAGATTAAGAATATCACACCAGAATTTTTACTTTTATTTTTATTATTTTTCTTTTTCTTCCAACACTTGAGAGAAAACAGGAACAAATGTGGCTAAGTGTTTCAATCAAGAAAGCTATGGTAAAAGGATGACATCATTATCCTTTTATACTTAGGGTAAAAATATTGTCAAAATTGAACAAAAACCCTAAGCGCTTTTCAAATAAAATTAAACCACCCTAGCATTTTTCACACCTAATTTTTGCAACAACCAACTTATTAATTGTCATCATAATGACAATGTTTGATTGTCAAAACAATGTATAAATGCCATTAATTAGATGTTGAATATTTACAAATCATATTTGAAAAATTCTACATCACATAAATAATATATCAAACCATTTAATATATTTATTAAATCAAATGATTATCTCATAATCATTTATTAAATAAAAACCTTATATTAAATATAATATAATGTTACATGTGTGACAAAATATATTATTAATCCGATGATTAATAATAATATATGTATGTGAGTATATAATTGGACTATCCAGTTATATTTAATTTGCTACAGTATGTCGAGCTAGCACGGGGACCAAATGGACCTATAGTTCTGAGCTCCAATAATCTCGGAATATTAATTAAAATCTTTAATTAAATATTTTGAATTATTAACTTCGAGTTATTCCACTAAAAATCTGAAGCTACACTCTCGTTGTCGTAGATGGATAATATATGTTGAACTACATCGGTGTCCATCGATATAGTCATTAAATACAGATTGGCCTTCACGAGTATCTCATAATTAGAGCCGGGTCATATTTTCCGTTATACCCCTCTAATTATTTTTACCTTAAGTACCATTTATTCTTTAATGAAAAATTTATTTATAACTATTATGAACATTAATCTTTCTATTTGTAATAGAAAGATTTGAGCGCTCTAATCATTCAAGTACCGAATCAACCCTTTAGGAAGATACTCATCTACTTCTCGTAAGAATGAGTGAACTCCATATCTAAGTAAAATATCCCAAGCTACACACCAAATCATGTCCCCAAAGTACGTAGCTATTGGTCGGGATTGCTACACCAACCTCAACTTTGTAAATCAAAGGACATGGCCGGCCATGCAGGAGTTCGTAGTACACTCAGTATTCAGATCAATCCATATATGACCATCTAGTATATTGAAATAAATTTCTTTATTTAACAGATTATAATAAATTCATTTTCATCTGGGTCCAGTCATATATGATTACATCATACAAGGTGCCTCTATTCTCATATCACTACATGAATGATCCCGGATCAAGATCGCCATACAATTACAGAATGGACCACAGTTATAGATAAACTGCAAATAAAGTACCTGTTTTGTCTGCTCTTTATGGACTATTTTAGATTACTAACTTCTAACTTAAATCTTATTGTGTATGACACCCATACACTAAGTCTGAAGGCACATGAGTAATCCAGGGTAAACAAGACAATTTATAATATGTGATTTAAATCAAAAATTTTGATAAATGAATAATGCATCTTTTATTTCATAATAAATAATTCCGTTTACATTACATGAAGCTCTAGGGCATATATCCCAACAGAGGCCTGAGGCAGAGATGTAGACAGAGCGGGGGCTGGTCCGAAATGAGTAATCGGCAAAGCAGATTTTGATGCCAATACACCAGACTTAGGAGCTGCAACTGCGGTGGTTGGCCATGTCTCAGCCCCTGATGGGCATGCCAACTTGCTCTCCATCTTTTGTTTCTTACGACGAGGCTGAAGTTGACCCTCTATTTCCTTATCAGGAGTATGAGACTTGGGATGAACATAGGTAGGAATCCTAACCGAAGAAAATGAGGCATGAAGATCATTCCAATTGGATCTAGCTTTGCCATGGGATGACATAGCACTTTAGGGGAGTTGGGCTATGGAAGAAGAAGCAAAGAGAGGCATGTGTATGGTTTAAGCTGCGTCGGAGACAGCAGGAGAAGAAAATTATGAAGTCTAAGCTGCAGCGGTGTCAAGTTTCATCTTTGAAATGAGAACGGGGTTATCAGAGGTACCCTCTAAAGTAGCAACTAAAATTTTGAAGCTCAGATTTTCAGGCTTGTAAGGCAACTTAAAGCTGGCTCTCTTCACATAAGGGTATATGTTCCACTCAGCACCATTTTTCGTCTCCTGGAGTTTCTTCAGGTTCATCCAATGAAGGTCATCAGAGGGAATGATTTTAGATGCTGCAATAGATTCTAGGGCTATAAGATTCAAACCCTATGCAGTCACCTGCTTACCTACGAAACTTTTGTCAAAATGATCCTTATGATGGGAAAACCACCTACGACCCTTCTCCCAAAAAAGAGATGAAGGGTTGCTCGCACTCAATGGGGAGAAATAAGGGCTATATAGCATCAAGGTCTAAATGATGTCCTTATTTATAATCCTGTTAATATGGAGTGCCTCATTCCCCATTGGGACCACAAACGGATACATGTATTTAACCATCTCATTAGATAATTCAAGGCAGAAGGAATGTACACAGAACCATAAGCTGCAAATAGAAAAAAGGAAAAATATGTCAGACCCCATAATTGACTAAAAAGGCATAAACTTCATACTCAATAACAAAATCCAGAATGGTACATTTGTTGTCACAAAGGGAAAAGACATTGTCGATGCAGACGGTCTGTCAAAATTCATACAATATAGAATGGACCGCAGTTATAGATAAACCGCAAATAAAGTACATGCTTTGTCTGCTCATTATGGACTATTTTAGATTACTAACTTCTAACTTAAAATCCTATTGTGTATGACACTCATACACTAAGTCTGAAGGCACATGAGTAATCCAGGGTAAATAAGACAATTTATAATATGCGATTTAAATAAAATATTTTGATAAATGAATAATGCATCTTTGATTTCATAATAAATAATTCTGTTTACATTACATGAAGCTCTAGGGCATATATCCCAACAGAGGCCTGAGGCAGAGATGTAGACAGAGTTGGGGCTGGTCCGAAATGAGTAATCGACAAAGCAGATTTTGATGCCAATACACCAGACTTAGGAGCTGCAATTACGGTGGTTGGACCTGTCTTAGCCCCTGAAAGGCATGCCAGCTTGCTCTCCGTCTTTTGTTTCTTACGACAAGGCTGAAGTTGACCCTCCATTTCCTTATCAGGAGTAGGGGACTTGGGATGAACATTGGTAGGAATCCTAACCGAAGAAAATGAGGCATGAAGATCATTCCAATTGGATCTAGCTTTGCCGTATGATGACATAGCACTAGAGGGGAGTTGGTTTATAGAAGAAGAAGCAGAGAGAGACCTGTGCATGGTTTGAGCTGCGTCGGAGACAGCAGGAGAAGACAATTATGAAGTCTATGCTGCAGCGGTGTCAAGCTTCATCTTTGAAAGGAGAACGGGGTTATCAGAGGTACCCTATGAAGTAACAACTAAAATTTTGAAGCTCAGATTTTCAGGCTTGTAAGGCAACTTAAAGCTGTCTCTCTTCACATAAGTGTATATGCTCCACTCAGCACCATTTTTCGTCTCCTGGAGTTTCTTCAGGTTCATCCAATGAAGGTCATCAGAGAGAATGATTTTAGACGCTGCAATATATTCTAGGGCTAGAAGATTCAAACCTTATGTTGTCACCTGCTTACCTACGAAAGTTTTGTCAAAATGAGCCTTATGATGGGAAAACCACCTACGATCCTTCTCCCATAATAGAGATGAAGGGTTGCTCGCACTCAATGGGGAGAAATAAGGGCCACATAACATCAAGGCCTAAAAGATGTCCTTATTTACAATTCTATTAATATGGAGTGCCTCATTCCCCATTGGGACCACAAACCGATATATGAATTTAACCCTCTCATTAGACAATTCAAGGCAGAAGAAATGTACACAGAACTAGAAGCTAAAAAGAGAAAAAAGGAAAAATATGTCAGACCCCATAATTGACTAAAAAGACATAAACTTCATACTCAATAACAAAAGCCGGAAAAATACCTTGGTACATTTGTTGTCACAAAGGGAAAAGACACTGTCGATGCAGGCAGTCTGTCAAAATTCATACAATTATAGAATGGACCGCAGTTATAGATAAACTGTAAATAAAGTATCTGTTTTATCTGCTCTTTATGGACTATTTTAGATTACTAACTTCTAACTTAAAGTCCTATTGTGTATGACACTCATACACTAAGTCTGAAGGCACATGAGTAATCCAGGGTAAACAAGACAATTTATAATATGCGATTTAAATCAAATATTTTGATAAATGAACAATGCATCTTTTATTTCATAATAAATAATTCTGTGTACATTACATGAAGCTTTAGGGCATATATCCCAATAGAGGCCTGAGGTAGAGATGTAGACAGAGCTGGGGCTGGTCCGAAATGAGTAATTGGCAAAGCAGATTTTGATGCCAATACACCAGACTTAGGAGCTGCAACTGCAGTGGTTGGCCCTGTCTCAGCCCCTAAAGGGCATGCCAGCCTGCTCTCCATCTTTTGTTTCTTACGACGAGGCTGAAGTTGACCATCAATTTCCTTATCAAGAGTAGAGGACTTGGGATGAACATGGGTAGGAATCCTAACCGAAGAAAATGAGGCATGAAGATCATTCCAATTGGATCTAGCTTTTCCATGGGATGACATAGCACTAGAGGGGAGTTGGGCTATAGAAGAAGAAGCAGAGAGAGGCATGTGCATGGTTTGAGCTGCATCGGAGACAACATGAGAAGACAATTATGAAGTCTATGCTGCAGCGGTGTCAAGCTTCATCTTTGAAATGAGAACGAGGTTATCAGAGGTACCCTTTGAAGTAGCAACTAAAATTTTGAAACTCAGATTTTCAGGCTTGTAAGACAACTTAAAGCTGGCTCTCTTCACATAAGGGTATATGCTCCACTCAGCACCATTTTTCGTCTCCTGGAGTTTCTTTAGGTTTATCCAGTGAAGGTCATCGGAGGGAATGATTTTAGACGCTGCAATAGATTCTAGGGCTAAGAGATTCAAACCCTATGCAGTCACCTACTTACCTACAAAACATTTGTCAAAATGAGCCTTATGATGGGAAAACCACCTACGATCTTTCTCCAAGAATAGAGATGAAGGGTTGCTCACACTCAATGGGGAGAAATAAGGGCCACATAGCATCAAGGCATAAATGATGTCTTTATTTACAATTCTGTTAATATGGAGTGCCTCATTCCCCATTGGGACCAAAAACCGATACATGTATTTAACCCTCTCCTTAGATAATTCAAGGCAGAAGGAATGTACACAGAACCAAAAGCTGAAAAGAGAAAAAAAGGAAAAATATGTCAGACCCTATAATTGACTAAACATACATAAACTTCATACTCAATAACAAAATCCGGAAAAATACCTTGGTACATTTGTTGTCACAAAGGGAAAAGACACGGTCGATGCAGACGGTCTGTCAAAATTCATACAATTATAGAATAGACCACAGTTATATATAAACCGCAAATAACATACCTGCTTTGTCTGCTCTTTATGGACTATTTTAGATTACTAACTTCTAACTTAAATCCTATTGTGTATGACACTCATACACTAAGTCTGAAGGCACATGAGTAATCCAGGGTAAACAAGACAATTTATAATATGCGATTTAAATCAAACATTTGATAAATGAATAATGCATCTTTTATTTCATAATAAATAATTCTGTTTACATTACATGAAGCTCTATGGCATATATCCCAATAGAGGCCTGAAGCAGAGATGTAGACAAAGTTGGGGCTGGTCCGTAATGAGTAATCGGAAAAGTAGATTTTGATGCTAATACACCAGACTTAGGAGCTGCAACTGCGGTGGTTGGCCTTGTCTCATCCCCTGAAGGGCATGTCAGCTTGCTCTCCGTCTTTTGTTTCTTACGACAAGGCTGAAGTTGACCCTTCATTTCCTTATCAGGAGTAGGGGACTTGGGATGAACATGGGTAGGAATCCTAACCGAAGAAAATGAGGCATGAAGATCATTCCAATTGGATCTAGCTTTGCCATGGGATGACATAGCACTAGAGGAAAATTGGGCTATAGAAGAAGAAGCAGAGAGAGGTCTGTGCATTGTTTGAGCTGCGTCAGAGACAACAGGAGAAGACAATTATGAAGTCTATGCTGCAGCGGTGTCAAGCTTCATCTTTGAAATGAGAACGAAGTTATCAGAGATACCCTCTGAAGTAGCAACTAAAATTTTGGAGCTCAGATTTTCAGGCTTGTAAGGCAACTTAAAGCTGGCTCTCTTCACATAAGGGTATATGCTCCACTCAGCACCCTTTTTCGTCTCCCGGAGTTTCTTCAAGTTCATCCAATGAAGGTCATCGGAGGGAATGATTTTAGACGCTGCAATAGATTCTAGGGCTAGGAGATTCAAACCCTATGCAGTCACCTACTTACCTACGAAACCTTTGTCAAAATGAGCCTTATGATGGGAAAACCACTTACGATCCTTCTCCCAGAATAGAGATGAAGGGTTGCTCGCACTCAATGGAGAGAAATAAGGGCCACATAGCATCAAGGCCTAAAAGATGTCTTTATTTACAATTCTGTTAATATGGAGTGCCTCATTCCCCATTGGGACCACAAACCGATACATGTATTTAACCCTCTCCTTAGACAATTCAAGGCAGAAGGAATGTACATAGAACCATAAGCTGAAAAGAGGAAAAAGGAGAAATACGTCAGACCCCATAATTGACTAAAAAGGCATAAAATTCATACTCAATAACAAAAGCCGGAAAAATACCTTGGTACATCAACTGTCACAAAAAGAAAAGACACGGTCGATGCAGACGGTCTGCCAATTACCAATCATTATCAATAGACCCTTAAAAGACCAATCTTTATCTGAGGTAGGCAACCTCGTGAGAATAGATGTTGATTTTCATGGTGCGAAGATGTACCTATCCATATCACTAGCAGACCCCGCCTTAGTCAGGGAGAAGAGATAGAAGAAGTCGCGGATCGTTAAGCGTAAATCATTGATCATTGAGAAAATGATGAAATCCATGACGCACTTGAGACCGTTTGGGGTCAGCTACATCAAGTGCAAGTTCCAAAGCACACAGATGTAGTGGAGTAGATGGTGAAGGGGGAATCTGAGGATTCGAATGTGGTATTCCCCCAGAACGATGCCACCACAGTGGACGGTAGTGAGGTCAGTGTCACAGAGGGTCGCGCTCTTGGGGAGGGGCTGTAGGTACACGACCTGAAGAACATAAATGTCCTCTCTCAGACACTTGATCTTATCGTGAGAAGAAGATGAAGAAACCATAGTAGCAGAAGGATTGTGAACTTGGATTTGGAAGTGAGAGTGCTAGAAAGAAATGTTTCACATGAGAAGAGAATGCAAGGATTTGAAATTTGAAACTTTGAGCTGATAGAGTTGACAAAGGCACTCAAATTGGTATTTATGGGACATAAGGTGAGGCATCTGAGGAAACAAAGATGCGGGCCAGAACACCTAAAAGTCCATTAAGGGTCCAAACTGTAGAGTATGTAGAGTATGAACAGTACACTTGATCGTTGAAAATTTGAATTACCCCGAAAAGATTGTTTGTTCCCATCATTTTATTCAAAATAATGCAAACAAAATGGGGAAATAATTAGGAAAAATCAAGCATATGGTGAAATGACACGTGGCTAGACGAAAAGGGCTATAAGACTTTCTCTCAGAACCAGTCTTCAGGACCTATTGTCAGGCTCTGGCAACAGAGCCTGTCATCATAGTCTTGTAATAGAACCCATCACCAGAGTATGAAGTCAGGACCTCTATCAGAGTTCGAATTCAGGGATCACTAGTGGGAAGTCCATACCAGACTTGACTCCCACGAAGGCAAGCACATGTCATGCAACGAATAGGCCCTGAATATCAGATCTTCGATGACACAGATCTTTTAAACAAGAAATCAGGCAGCCAATTAATTAATTTCCGTTTCTTTAAGCTAGAAAATCGCTCAGAATATGGAAGTTTCGAGATTTTAGGGAGTATGCCAGTGAGTGGAAAACGTGAATGGAATGTAACCGCTGTCAGTTTATTTTCCTTGTAACAAAGTATTATAAATAGTACGAAAATCCCTAAAACAATGGATCGGCCGTTTGATAATCAAGTAATAATAGAGCACTTCTTACCAATTTATGTAATCTTTTTTTAATTTTATTATTTGTAGAGTTTACTGCACAAAGAATATGATACCATAAGATTCGTTTAATACAAGAGACGAGCCATTGCCAACATTGTATCTTCCCAGCCCTCATTCCAATTGTGGTCGGTTTTGGGGTTTCTGATCATTATAATTTTTACAAAACCACAAATATGGACAAGGATTTAATAATAAAAGCACGAAGAGATAGCAAAATGGGCGTTTGGTCTAGTGGTATGATTCTCGCTTTGGGTGCGAGAGGTCCCGAGTTCGATTCTCGGAACGCCCCTTTTGTGAACTTGTGTTATTACTTTATAACGACTTCCATTCAAAATTACATAATGTGAAATGTCATCTTACTTTCAAATGTCTTTTAAATCCGGGCTTAAAAAACTTTAAACAAATCCATAAATATCCAAATTGCATAATTCGATCTCACAACTGGACCCAAAAGAAATCAAGGATTGAGACTTTGATATATTTAATTTATGAAAATTTATCAATTGTATACCCAAAAATATACAAATCCTGAAATTTTATTTATTGGTCCATTCAAAAATTATAAATTGTATCAAATTTGAATATAACTAAAACATATATTAAACATTAAATATATATCTAATATAAAATAGGTGAATTTTTTTACATTTTTAATAAACTTTGCAATCTTTAAATGAAATAAACAAAATTTTAAAATTTATATATTTTTAATTACGTGCCAAACAGTTAAATATTATCTGCAAATTATTAGTATCACTGCCGACTACAAATAAACATGAACAAGAATAAAGAATCAACGACCTGAAACTAAAAAAATTGAAGCTCGTCGAAACTAAGTACATATATTTACAAGAGTCTGAACAGATGGAAAGATTAGATTCATGAGCTCCGAAAAACAATTTTCACCGTTGGCTATTTACTCTTTTCTACTTTGATATCATTTTCCGATTAAGACTTTGAATGTGAAAATTATGCCGAGTTGTACGGGGAGGACCAAGAGGATTGCTTCTTGCAAAGTAACAATTTGACTTGAGAATGCACACAATCGTTTTTCTATCTCCTTGATCCTACTACCTCTCTGTTACTACATCTCTGTAACCGGGAATCAGCACCTTCCAAGCATGTTTGTAACATCTCTGTAACCGGGAATCAGCGCCTTCCAAGCATGTTTGAGTCAAGCGACCGGGATAATTAGTTCGGGGCAATATGAGTTTTGACTTCAGTGACAGAGTGTCTCTCCATAGTTTACCCAGCGTACAAAAGCGTCTGAAAATTCCTCGGGAACATTGGAAATCTGCGTATCGTCATAGGATAAGTCGGTTCCTGTTCCAGTCTGCTCCCTTACCTACACAATATAACATAGAGCAGGATATTGATATTCACATATTGTGCATGGTACAAAACACTTTAGCAGCAATTTCTAAGATCAACTGTTATCCAACCATTCAGAGTTCTGAATATCAAATTTAACCTTCTGAATCTTCTGATTTCGATAATTCTGAATGTTTTCCCGCCAGTATTATAATAAGTGGCATCAGCGGACGTTCTTTTTTAGTACATTTTATGACAATCAAAGGCACCAACCAATAACAACAAAACATATCATTGAGAAAAATCCACATGTATGCAAAGGTGAACCATGAGCATTGGAAAAAATTTAAGAGATTATGAATGGTTTTTGTGCAGATTCTGCAGAATTATTCTAACCAAGTAGATTAAGCCAAAATACTCTCTTAAATTTGATAACAGAACAATATTTCTTCAACTAACAATGGCTCATGTTCTGGCCCATAGGTAACTGGTAAATTGTAATAAAATCATTTGTAATATAAACCAAATGACGATGATAATCTAGATATTAGAGGATCTATCAAGTGCTCAAATGGTTCAGAGATGATCACTATATCTGCAATTTCTGGTTGGCTGTTATATCAGAATATCACTCCATGTATGTACATGGATTCCGCATTCGCCTATAGTCATATCATTATAGACAATTGATAGATCAGGATAAATATAGTGCTCTCTTTAGCATACTAAAATAGGAAAACTCAAAACAGTAAAAGTCGGTGTTCCTTCCATGCTCGTCTGAGCATGACAGTAGGAATAATTTATAGAAGAGAATCAGTGATGGATCAGTGTTCAGTGAAAGCAAGCTTATCGAGAAAAAAAGGACCAACCTTCATGCCAGATCCATATTCACTTGCTGATGAGGTTGATTCTCCTATGACTCCATTGACAACATTCTCCATTGATAACCCAGCAAATAGTGAGTTCGTATGCAATGATGACCTGCAGATATTAGAAAAACTTAAGATGGAGGAAAATACATTATTTTTCCTGTCATGATATATACAAACTAGTTATCCATTGATACATGGTGAGACAACTACATGAAATTGGGCCAAGACACAAAAAGCTGGTCCATAGTGAGTCAGTGGAAAATGATGCTTGCCTATGCCTAGTTTCCTCACGGATTGGATGGATCCAAGGTTAAATCCTCTATTATGATATTCCGGCAAAGAGCAATGATATAAAAGGAGGAAGAAAGAAGAATTCTTTAGCTCAATACTAAAAATGCAAACCATGTGATGGGGTAAACACATATGAAGCAAAACTGGGGTAAAGTTTTATGACCCACAACATCAGTTATTTATTTCAAAGTTGAAGCTTTTACAGTTTTCCAGTTGTAATTAACTTAGTCCAAATTGCTAGCAATTGGATTAGTGTAATAATGGTCAAAATTGCTTATAGTGGACTGGGAGAACAATTTGGAAAAGTGTCCCCCTAATATTTGAAATTGAACAACTCCAATCCCATCTCCAGACAGCTTACTTCCCAAAATTTTAAAACAAAATTCTTACATCCTGAGAGCTCAATAAAAAGTTACCTTTCATATGGCTCTTCCTCGAATGAATTTCCAGAGGATGATAGCCAGTCTAGATCAACAAAGTTTGAGGAACTGGAAGCATCTCTATGTTCAGAGAAGTAAATATTGTCACTTTCAAGGAATCGATCTCTTTGCACATCTCCAAAGAGCTGCCTGCGAGGCATTGAGGGAGTATACCTACAAAGGAATAAATTTGACGCTGATCAACCAGATAAAACAAGAAACTTGTGGAACATAACCATGAGGCAGAAATCAAACTCTTCCATCCATTCATTAGAATTAATTGAGAGACACATTATGTAACTCTCATTTTGACAACATATCCTGATAAGACAACAGCTTGGACGACAACGTTCATCAGAAACAATTAAAAATAATCACTAAAACTAGAACCAACTGAAATTAAAAGCAAGGCAGACACATTACAAGTTCACAAGCAGAGAAGGAAAAGTTGCTTAATTTCAACACCCAAAATCATCCAACAAAGACAGCGTAAACTAACCTTGAAAATGCCACATCACATTCAGAAGTTGATATTTCTGGAGATGACTCAGAAAGAACATTGCTTCCGTTCTGCAACTGATTGGGAAAACCTGAATTTGAAAATTTCTCCTCTGAGACATTTGTGGCCGGCATTGGTGAGCCAGTTTCACGAAGAATGTTTCCATCTGACAGTGATCTTTTGAAAAATGACCTGAAAATTAATAATCAGTAATATTAAGAAGCATGAATAAAAAACTTGAGACAATGTGACTGGCTTGTATTGAAGCAACATGATGGCCCAAGACATAAACAAACCATTCATCTCTCATCAATTACCATTATAGTTCAAATTAGTGAAATATAGATCCTAAAGTTTCATCCAAAATGATGGAATAGTTGAGTTCCACGACTAACTGGCACAACCCCCATAAGATTATTTTTTTGTTACCAAGGTAAGTCCCTAAGAAAAATAAATAGCCGTCTAAAGCTGATTGAAAATACATCGACATCACAATCAATAGCCACCGAGATAGATGGACCCAAGAGACTTTCGTGTAAAAATAAGTATGCTGGTCAAAGAGCTTCACCAAAAGAAACGGGGCCAATAGGATTTTAGCGTCCCAATGTCTCTCACATAAAAACAAATGATGCCTAAGAATATCATGATAGTGAAACTCACTACATGATACCGCATCATAGTCTGAACTCACATCTTCATTAGTGCAAGAGAATAGGAGGTGCTGCATGTTGTTAAAAATGAAGCCAAGCCTACTTTGAAAACATAGGAAAAACAAACTCAAAAATAGGAGTGGCAGAACGAGATACAAAAGACATTGTCACTCTTAAAGATAATCAAGCATTTAGTAGAAAAATTTCTAAAGTTTCTTTTATTCCCCATTTGAAATGTAATAATAAAATTAATGCTTCACATAATCGGCTAACCTTCCATCTTCGCCGACATTTGTTTGCCCATTCCTTCTCATACTGTAATGCTGGTCTGAATCCAGCTCCCAGAGTGCAGGTTTACCCTGTTGTGGCTGGAAGTGTCCCAGAAATCTGTGAAAATTATTTTTAGTAAAATCATTCATAAGAAAGCAAAAATGCATAACTGAAAAAGCCACCCAGATAAAAGTTTTTGGTAGATGGATCCAATTTAAAAGGTCAAATACACTTGTAAAAAGAGTTAATAGAATAACTGGTGTGCACCATAAGGCTTTACTGATTACGGCCAGACAGTTAGCTAAAAAGCAATACAAGACAGAACAATAACAGAAAACACAACTTGCTTACACATTTATTGCATCTTGTTTCTCCGCATCCATGTATGCATTGCTATAATACCGTTGAAGAGTTCTGAAAAACTCTTGGGACTGAGTAGCTGCTCTCCACTGTCCCCTTCTCTCAGAGAATATCTTTGTATGACAAGAAATGGAAGGATCAACAAATGGAAGATTTGGTTACAGAAACTGTTGTGTCAAAATGGAAGATCCACATAAAAGCACCTAATCAATAGTTGTCTATCACAATCGCATAGCTCACAATCAAATTCACAAAGAATATTATTTATGTTATGTTAAAATGTTTCAGATCATTCAGAACGGAGGTAAAGTCAGTATACTTGTCTTGCACTCTCTCTCACACACACAAATTGTCTCACAAGCACAAAGCTGACAGTGGCTGCAAGAGTAAGTTAGGAAATAAACCATGAAAAGTTGCTAGTTGAGGTTGATCACAACTCTTTGAGAGGAAATATATATTTCCATCTCTTCTCATGTGGAATTTACATCAACCATCAGACCTTTCATACTCTAATGCTGGTTGAAGTTAATTATGCAAATCAGGTCAGACTTTGATCAGCTTGGAAGACATTATATCCGTAACAAAAGCAGACACCCTTATAGCTTAAATCCAATATGGATCAAATTTTTTCCAGATCCATTTGTGTAGTTTTTAAAATCAATAAATTTCCATTCCCACCATTCATAATTCAAATCTGAGTGAGTGTTTTCACATACTAGAAGGGAAGAGAACTAATATATACAGAATCTACATGGTACCATTCTATGTAGATATTAAAATTAAAAATATTTCGAAGTAAGCACGGAAGCACCATTGGAGCTTAAATTACCTTATTATGAGCTGCTGAGCCACCATACTGATGTGCAAGTGTGTCGCCCATTCTCTCGTAGAACCCCATCAAATCATCTGCCAATGGAGCATCCAGGTCAATCTTTGGGTTATCTATAACTCCCAGAGCATGAAGCTGGTGTCCAAGAGCAGCCAACCCATAAGCATACTGTGCAACATTTGTACGGTCCAGGCAGTCTATGCAATTGGTCCTCAGCACACCCCTTTGTAACATGGGAGGCCTGATAGGATGGTTTCCATTTGCAACATTATTATCTCCACTAAGATTCCTCTCTAACTTATCAGCATCCTCAATATCATTATTACATTGATTCTGAGGAGAAAAGTTTCTGTTCACGTTCCTGCATAAGATTCAATTCCAACCTCACCGTTATTTGACTATAATAAAAAAATCAAAACAAGAATATTAGAGAACTAATAATATGGCTGAACTGATATGATAATTACGCTAACGAGAGGTGAGAATTTCAGAACAGATCATAGTTTAAAAACTCCATCTAAGGCGCGTCTCAAGGTGCCGCCTTGGCCGCGAACAGGCCCGCCTCATGACCTCTTACAATTTTTTTTTTTTTTCCAATTTTGAAATCCTAACTGGCAGTGTTTAACCAAGTTGACACTTGACAGAGTAGCTCGACCACGACAAAATAATTATTATCTTTAAAAATAACCAACATTTACTATTATATTTATTTATTAGTTATAATTTGTTATTATAAATTTATTTATGATATGAATTATATATGATGATGACTCTTTGGAGAATTAACACTTCAGACCCACATTTCATACTATTAGACACAAATGATAGTCTATTTAGAGATTGGCGGTTATTTTATTTCATAAACCTATTTTATTATGTTTCATTTTGTTTAGTTTTTATGAATGCTTTTATATATTAGTTTATATGAATTTATTGTGGATGATTTATTTTGATGTTTTTAGTTTTTTTTTGTGTTCGGGTTGAGGCCGTCGCCTCGACCGCCTCACGCGGGGGACCGCCTCGCACCGCATACTAAGTTTTCAAACCTTGGAACAGATTCACCATGCCTCTTCACTTTTTTAGTGAAAGTAACTTGCACACATATAGACTTCCAAATGGAAATATTGAAAAGTTAAATAAGGTTTTCTTTTTTAGGCTGACGGATCTCTAGCTGACCAGAAAACTGCATTTCAACCGAATGGCAAACTCAGTGTCATTACATGCAACCTGAAATTTCAGAGTACAATGGCAAACTCTTTTTTAGGCTGACGGATCTCTAAGTGACCAGAAAACTGCATTTCAATCCAATTAAACTTCCAAACAGGGTAACACTGCTTAGTTTCCATAAATGCAAGTATTACTGTAAATGGGATTTTTTTTAAGAGGACGACTAAAAAATCATAGGTATTTGCATCGCTATATTTGGCAATTCACATCCAAGATTACTGACCAACGAAATTAAAAAGAGAAAGAGAGAGAGAATTTTATTTTTTTTAAAAAATAAAAAAAGATTACTAAATTCTGTAATTTATTAGAACATGCAAGAAAGTTTATTTTACCTGACAACTAATTATTAGCCAAAGCTATCTACAAAACTTCGGAGCGCACAACAATGCACTAAAATGAAAATTTAACAATACCCTTGAGAGTAATTGAAATATAAACAAACTTACTCATAAGTCGAGTATATGCATTCCTCTGGCATCAAGCTTGGTGTTACTCGACAATAAAAGAAATCTGTTAAGGTCAATGCATATGCAGCCACCTTGCCCAAAACTAGTAACACATCTGCTGCTTTGCTAGGAGAACAAAAAAGAAGCCAATATTTTACAGTAGGAATCAAAATCTCAAGACGGCATTCCTATTCAACAAAGAAAGGGCCATAATTAAGCTTATATATACGACAAGTACCTTCGAGATTGTTTGTGTAGATCCCAATGAAGGAATCTCAGGCGGTTTTCCTCGGATAAGTCTTTGTTAATAAAATCAATTGCATTAGCAAACTCTTGACGAAGAATCGACTCCCGAGGCTTCTTCTCTTGAGTCTGTTGATTGTACAAAAACCATAATAAGCAAAAGAAGTCTAAAGAAAAACAAGCGATTAAAAATCAGCTTACCACATGCATATGAATTATAGGATTAACCGCTTTCTATTCTTGTTGCAACAGAAATTATCTAAAGACCTTTTACTGTTAGCAATACCCTTTTATGACATCCCATAGTTTAAAAATTGTAATAATGGGGACACCAAATACAAATGTAACCAAGATGAAAATGAAGGCGCTGATGAAAAGCATAAACTAGAAACAATGAAAGCGATCTATAAGCAATTACCTTAATCAAATTCAAGATGATTATAGGATTTCCATATCTCTTGGCAAGATTTTCAAAATGAAGTCGGGTGGCTTCATAATTTTGATCATTCTTCGACACTGGGAGCAAAAATAAAGTTAGTGCCAAGAACACTATATAGAATTACCTTAAAAGCTAAAACAACCACAAGCACACACATATAATATCTGGTTTTAGATTTAAACGAGAGGTTTCCTGTGACCAAAAAAGTGGGATTGAACCACGGTTTTGGACAACCGAACTTATTTGCAGTGGAAAACCTTCGACAGCATCTTCAAATACAATCTGCTCCGTCTCAACATCATTAGCAACTCCACCTTTCTCATTTACACCTCGTTTCAAGTACCTAATAATAATGAGGGGGGAAACTACGAGTTAGCTCATACAGGCATTGAAGTCATAAACAAGCAGTGTGAATGTGATATAAACTTAAATATAGGAAGTTCCAAATTCTTAATCTTCTTTACCCACATACATTTTGTTAACAATGAAAAGTTGCTTCTATTGCATCATACACAATGACAATCATGCTAAACATCAATCACCAGATTATCACAGATGTAATAGATTTACCAAGAAAAAAGCATAATAGGTAACTTCAGTTAGTTGCTAATGAACACTCGAAAAGAAATAAACTAAATTCAAATTTCTCAAAACAACAGTCCTAATTATATCTTCAAATCATCATCTGCAAACAGAAATGTAATACAAATTTAAGAACTATGTATGTACTCTCAACCAGGGCAATTGGTTTCTTAAAGATATCTTTACACAGTTTCTAAGGATATGAATGCTCATACCTGGTACCAGCGTAATGTCGTGATCGTCTAGCAATGAGGGTAAGTTTGAAATCCCGTCCAGATACAGAAAGTGTGGCCTGTGCATTCACATTGCATGAAGCCATAAGTGAAACATCGAACAATACAACTCATAAAAGTGTCACACTTTCTTCAAAATTGATGTGAATGCAGAAGTAAATATCAAATGAAGAAAATCTGGTGTGTTCTAACCAATGTTTAAAAATACGGTGCGGCGCCTCGAGGCGGCCGGCCATTGAGGCGCGAGGCGGCGAGGCGGGCGCCTCAATACGGAATCGGGAAAATAATAAAAAATACATTAATTTCTTCATAATTCATAGTATGTTCAAAAAACTATTGATAAGTAACAACATTATGTTAAAATCTGATACTTAGGATACCAACATTATGTTAAAATGCCTACAGGCTACACCATTAAAAAATTCTACTTCACAAACAAGATGCTTAACCTTTGTTTTTCTGTTTTAAATTCAAGCACTAGTGTCGCCGAGAACAAGAGATGGTGGAGATGCTGTCGCCGAGAACAAGAGATGCTGGAGCTGCTGGAGACGCCGAGATCAAGAGCTGCTGGAGACGCCGAGATCAAGAGCTGCTGGAGACGCCGAGATCAGAGACGACGAGGGAGAAGGAACCCAAAATTAAAACCCTAATCTCGATTTTAAGTTTTAATTTTTTTTTTCAGTTTGTCAACTTAAACGACGACGTTTTGGATCCAAAACGTCGTCTTTTAAGTATAAAAATTTTAAAATAAAAAAAAAAAATGTGAGTCTGGTGAGGCGGCCGCCTCACCAGACTCACGCGGCCGCCTCAAAAAAAACGCATAAGGCGGCCGCCTCGGCGCGCCGTCGCCGCGAGGGCGGCCGCCTCACGCGTTTTTTTAAACACTGGTTCTAACAGAAGGTTTACATTGAATAATACATATATGGAAAAATCAAAAGAATAAAATTTGTGAGTGGATTCAAAAATTCCAATACAACTGATCACAGAGGCAATCTTCAAACATCTGCACGCTGACTGGAAAGTTCTGTACTAGTTGTACACTCGTACTAAATCCCTCACTTCAGATAGTTTATACATCTAATTTTCAAATGATCCAATTTTCTACACCACCACCAAACACTAACCTGCTTAAAGAAGCCATAGACCAATGCTACTGTCCACAGAGTATTCTGGAGGTGATTCCGGATTCCCCGGGTCAAAAACTCATTCCACACAAACATGGTTTCATAGGCAAACTGGCCAGTTTGACTATCATACAAGTTCTTCTGAAGACTACACATAACATGGTATGAGTAGCTGAAAAAGAAGTCCTTTGTAAGATCCACCGTACATAGAAGCTTCTTGTACCTAAGCCATCAATAAAACACAGAATATCAATCAACCACTAACCCTCTCAAATGTTAGACCACAATGGTTCACTGGAAGAAGAATCAGGAAAAAAGCAAAAAGAAGAAAGAAAATAAAATATGTGACTGATATAACAGTAAAAGAATAATGAACACATCCCAATAACATTGTAATAACTAATAGTAATAAGAGATTTCCACCCAAGGATAAAAATTTATAAAAGCATGAAGTTTCCCTCCAAATTGTGAACAATTTCATTGGAACATAAAATACAATGCCATATTTGGTTGCCAATACAAACTTCATTTCAACTCTATAAATCTTAGCTTTACAGAAGAAGAGGAAGGACTTTTAATGCTATAGGCCCAACATCATTGATTTAACACTGCATCAAAGTATTCTGCAATTCATGAAAACTATTATGTTTGAATCATACCAGTGAAATTCTGAAAGTTGTGTAACAATAAAGTTAACATGTTCAAAGTCTAACTACTAGTTTGCAATAAGGCTAAAGAGGCAAACAGATCTATTGAAAACTATAATTTCTACAGAATATGAAAAAGAAAATAAAATATAGGGCATCTTTCTTGTCCTGAACAACATTTATGGTTTCTTTCAGAAGTGCCATGAAAAAATACATTTACATGCAGAATGGAGAAAAGACCTGTTCTCATTCTTAGAACTAGCAATATTGGAATGAACATTCGAATTTGGAAGCAGAATCATTTCACTCTTGCAGACTGCATATACATTGTGTCCAAAAATTTCACCAATCTGCCTCCTTTTTGTAATAATCAACATGTAGTAAGGTCCCAAAAATTTAATAAACCCTATAAAACACAAAAAACCAGTGGCATTGTATTAATATCTATGATCAGCTGAGGATACAAGAGCACTAACAAAAACCAACTCACCAACAATTCCATAACAAGTAGTGACAAATTTCAGTCCACCAGTAGCTAAGTTCCCTTCATGTATCCGCCTCAACAACTCGGAACATTCCCTTTCTGTATATGTGGTAGGATCTTCACTAATGTTTAGCTCCAAAGGATCTAGCCGGTCAATCTTTAGCACTCTCCAATACATTCTGCTCTTGTCCCTTCCAATCATGTAAAACATCTGTAAATTAACACACGCATCACTATCAATACAATAAACAATTTTAGCAACCATTATTTACAGCATCTACCTATTATCTTGAGTACTGAATCTATGATGCAATTCACTGAAAATAATTCAATTTGAACAAATTATAACATCAACCAAGACAAAATTGAAGAGATCGCAAGAACAAATGGCAAACGAAGTTACCGATCGGGTCCCGTAGAGCCGGAACTTTTGCATACAAGGCGACTGAGAGGAGTTTCCATTTTCAGATGACGCCATGACTTTGACGCTCTCTCAAATCTCGTCAGTTCCGAATCAGATCTCTCCCCCGAGCCACCGGCTCAGGGAACTTATCACAAGAGCATGCGCCGATTTGCTCAAATTCTTTATTCAATTCACCTCAAATGATCACAGCCTTTACATATAATCGAGCTCGGCTGCTTCAAATACAACATCTCAAATATAACGAATAAAAATTTTAAAAAACAAAACAAAAACAAAAATTATAAAAAAACTCAATAATCTTATTTCAAATGCTGCTTCAATGTCGTCCACAACCAAACACCAAACTAAATCACAAAACTCGTCTCCTCAATTCGTGATCTCCAACTTAATAAACGCTAATAGTTATTATATAAACAAAGCGAATGAATTGAAAATGGAAACAGGGGAAATGTTTCAATATAAATACAAAGATCAAGCTTAGAAAGTGATACTACGAGGTTCGAGAAGAAACAGAGGAAATGTTTTCGAAAAACAAAATAAATTGTTTTTCCTTTTTGTTTTGTTTAGAGAAGGAACAAGCGAAGCGAAACTCGGATCCCAGAAAACGACGACAACAAATGAAAACCACAACTTCGGCGACCGCTACACCCACATATTTTTTTTCTTTTTTCTTCTTCTTTTTTTTTTTAACATTAATTATATTACCTTTGTCACACTCGTTGCAGAGTTTTAATCCTCAACCAAATATGTAAGTAAGTGAAGATTAGCATTAATACTAACAGAATCATAATATCACAATAAGTGTTTGTTTTTTATACTCTAGTATAAAAAATGTGATTAGTATTTTAACATTTGTTTCATGACTTGTAAACTAATTTATATTATCTGGCAATATTCCCTAGCAAACGCACATCAAATCTAATGGATAAAAAAATTATACATATATATATATATATATATATATATATATATATATATATATATGTTGACGGGTGATTTTCGTCCCAGAGGCAGTTTCGAGATAACTCTCCCGAGACAATCCTCCTTCAACCTTGAATTTGTTTGGTTATAAAGAGACCAAAGGCAAATTTGGCAAAAGATAAGATACACACAAGAAATCGAAAAGAAAATGCTTAACGTGGTTCGGCGGAGCTTAACCAACCTACGTCCACGGTCATAAAGTGAGGTGGGGGGTTCTTTTTATTACCCAACTGAGCTCGGCCGACCTGTTTTAGTGAAGGTCTAAAGAAACCGAGCAGGTTGTTCTCTTACAATATTTCTTACAAATGATTCTCAAATGGAAAATTTTGTAACTCTTACAAATGTGATCAACCTTCCCTTATATACTACTGGATTTCCAACACTGTTGTCATATCTTTGTGACGCCAGCCCTGTAGGTCTGCGGATTTCCGGCGATTTGACAGGTTACCTTCCCCAAACTACCATCGCCGAAAGTAAAACATACCCTTTGAATTCCTGTCACATCACGCAGTAAAAGCACATTGTCAAACCTTTTCATTAATGATGACAGCCTACCGAATTTCGAACGTGAAAAATCTAACTGCTCTGATCTCACGTCGGTCTTCAAGAGGTCGGTCATACAACGAGCTGAACTGCCCCAGCCATTCCGACCTGACCTAAAATACCCGAGCTCACTATCCCGATCATGGGAGAAGGTAGAAATGAACCGAGCTACTGGACTATTGTGGTCGGTCTCGGCTCTGATGTTGTCGGCCTTTAAGAACTGAATCATGTTGTGTCCTCTGGTCGGTCAAATCTGGGGGACTGTGTCCGGACTCCATGTCGGGTTGAAGAACGACACCTATCTTCTGACCCCTGGTCCTCCAGATGAGTGGAACTTCCTTCTTTGCCCTTATCGAACTGCTCAGAAACTTTAGCCGCGGAAATCCCCATCAACAATATATATTCGATCTTAATATATCGGGGTTTGTAACTCTATTTCACACGTATATTTTTACCTTTGATAATACATGAATATAGTCTCAAAGGGTGTGACATGGTGATAAATGGTTTAAAACTTGGTTGTCAGGTACTGAATTCGAGTTCAGGAATACATTTCTTATAAGTGCCTATGGTAGTCGGGAATTTTACATATCCTGTTTAAACTCAAGTCGAATGATTTGATAAGGGGTTTCCAACGTTTCCAAAAAAAAAAATACATGAATATGATCAATATATATTAGAGGTGTTCACGGGTCGGGTTTTTTCAAATTTTACAAAATCCGATCGGGTCGGGTCACGCGGGTCGTCAAACCCGAACCCAAAATTTGAGTATGCAAACCCGAGCGGGTCGGGTAGGGTCGATGAAAAAGAAGAATTATTTTGAATGTATTAATTATTTTGAGACATAAATACTAACTATTTTATGTCATGAAACTTGTCATGCATATAAAATTTCATGATAAAAGAATAATAAACAATTAAAATAATAATAAAAATTTTAAAAAACAATAATTTTTTTAGAAAACTAATTGAAAATAAATAAAAATTATTTTTCCGAATCGGATCGGGTTGCGTGGTCAAACACACGTGACCCAACCCATAAAAATCGGGTCGGGTCGAATCAACTCAAAATTATATTATTTTTTTTAAAATCCGCTCGGATTGGGTCACGTCAGATCGGATCGTGATTTGACCTGACCCTATAAACACCTCTAATATATATGTACCTGACTCATCTAACTAATGGTAATAAAAAATTGGACTCATACTCCAAATTCTTTTCCAAATATTTAGGGGAAAAAAATAAGATTACTTCAATGTAGGTTAGAAATGGATTTCCGTTGGTAATTTGTTTTAAATCGTTTGGTTATAAAACTAAATAATAACAAATTTTGTTATAAGCAACAATATATCAATGCTTAATTGTTTTGTTGCAAGAGCTTTTTAAGTATTGTTTTTTTTTTTTTTAGTTTTAACTGATCACCTATGTTAGAATATATTACATGATTTATGGGCTAAAAAATTAATTTGAATTTTCCCATATGAATTGATGAGTGCTGATTTATTTAGGATGAAATCTCTTAAATATTACGTGACAAATGTATGGTATTACTTTACATATATAATTTTATTCATGGAAAGATTTTCTATTTTAATAACGTAATAACCAAACTAACAAATAAAAAATGTAATAGGAGTGGACAAAAAAAAAATTAATAAAAACTGAATCGAACAGAACAAATAATTTTTTATTTCAAAAATAATTGTTTGATTTTTTAACTAAAAATTTAACCAAATCTAATTAATTCAATTTTTTTTACTAAAAATCTTAACAGAACTGAATTATAAACAACTGAATTAATTGAATAATTTATTTTTACTAATTTTTTTAAAATCTAATCATGTTTTTTGTTATTTTATATTTTATATTTATTGCATTATTAATTCGTTTGGTGTTTATTAATGATTAATTTCATGAAATATTTCTTTTTTTATTGTAATTTATTTTGGTTATGTTTCTTTTTTTTATTTTTCTACATTTTAAATTATCTAAATGATGAATGTATCTCATAAAATATTTACATGGGTATAGTTATGATGATTATAAGAATTATAGTGTATAAAATTTGAACAAATGTTAGATTCAATAAATATTACTATCAATTTTTATTGTTATTTTTAAGAAATTAAAAAAAAATCAGAGTGAATCGAACCGAGTCGACAATTAAAAATAATTATTTAAAAAAAAAAAAAAACAGGAACAATTACTCAAAAAAATCGAATAATTATAATTATTTTTTTTTTTATAATTATACCGAAACGAAACGAAACGAACCGAACCATAATGTAAAACTCGATGTTTTAAAAAACCAGCAAAAAAAAAAGTACAATGGGTTGAAGGGGTTTTTCTTTTTAAGCTTAGGTATGTGCGTATATACTAGTGCCCAAGGGGTGTGACTTAGTGGTGTAGAGTTCAGGATCTCACATTGAGGTCATGAGTTTGAATCTAGAGAGTGCGTTTCTTATAAGAGTCTAGGACGGCCGACGATTTTACCTGTTCCGTTTAAGCCTGGAAGGGATGATTTGTCGGCGTTATTTCTAACGATTCAAAAAAAATTGTTGATATATATGAGGTTATAGACGATATAGTCATTAAATCAACTTTTTTTGAGGCCTTAGGCTATCCACACCAGCGTTGTTTGGATCCAAAATTTAGGCAAAAATTCTAAAAAAAAGTTTAATATTTAAATAATAGTATGAATTTTATATTTTTAATTATCTACTAAAATCATTTCATAAAATTTAGGGCGTTTGTTGAAATTACTTTGATATAGATGTAACCACCCATGACAAATGATTAAGGTAGGCGACATCAATGAACAAGAGATTTGAGGATCTCCATAAATTTTGACTTGTTAAATTTAAATTATTTGATTGAAAAAAAAAAAATTATTTGATTATTAATAAACTTGTATTAATTAATGTAAATGTGCAGTGGCAGTGCAATCATGGAAACAAAAGGTAGATAGATAGTTGCTTGCACAAACAAGTCACGACTACTAATTTGATACCTGGCAGTGACTGACAGATGCATCTTCCCACTAATTCGAATTTTACCAATTCATCACTTATTGTGATGGTGAGAAATGATTTGCCCAAAATCTAATCAAGTTTTGGATTGCAATCATTTGCACTCGCCTTCCACTCAAGACCTTTGTGGCTTCCTCAAATATGCTAATTCGATGGAGACAGATTTTGAAACTTTTTTTTTTTTTTTTTTTTTTTAAGGTTAATGAAATTATCCATTAAATAAAAAGATATTATTATGATAAAATTATAACCATCATTTCGGTTCGATTATAGATTTAGAAAACTTTAAGACTTGAATCTGGTCAAATCGAAGCCTAACAACATAAAACTCGCACACTACATATTCTTATAATTGGTCGAATAATATATGGGATTCACACCTAAAAATTATTAATAGTGCTGAAGGACTTTACGGACCTGTTTGAATGTCTCACTTATGTTATTATTGGTGAATACATAATCCGTAATAGTTATAGAAAAATACGTAATATATAGAATATAATGTTTTACAACAAGCAATATAGTATATTACAAGGAAACCAAAAAATCTATGGGGAAGCTACAATACTCAATCTCCACTTCCAAATCTAGATCTACCATCTTTTCTGGACAGATCTTTTATCGGTTGAAGGAACGAAATCTTTATTTCTGCAAAACAGAAATAAAAACTAAAGGCTAACACATGTTGGAGATCTACCAATATTTATGAGTAGATTTAATCAAAAATAAAAAAATAAAAAAATTGTCTGATTAATCAGATCGAATTGTTCAAATAATAATCTGTAATTAATCTATGGTTAAACTATAAGATTTCTAAGTTGTTGTAGTTTATTGATTGAAATAAAATGACTAGTTTGAATTACCTACAAGCACTCAAACAACAATATCTATATACCCAAGAGAGAGGGGGTGAATTGGGTATGGGCAAAATATAGTGAAGTTAAAAAAACTTTTCGATTTTAAGTCACTTAGTTAGTGGCTTTACCAATCAAGCTTAATATTCAATTTCTACAATTACTGAATTTAACAATTAATTACCAAATACGAGTTTCTAAACAATATACAAATATAAATAAAAACTTGCGATAAATAAAAGGAGTAAGGTTTGGAGAAATTAACACTGAGATTTATAGTGGTTCGACCAATAATACATATGCCACTCCTCCAAGCCCTACTTGAAGCTTTCCACTATGCACAGTGATTCCACACTTTACACTGTGAGTTTTCTGTGTCTCACTCGCAATCAAGAGTTTTTCGTGGTTCACCCTAAACCAAGAGTTTTCCTAGGTGCATTCCAAACCTCTTACAACAATATCACCTTTTTGAGTATTCCCACTCAATAAGGGATTTTACCACCACAAGTGTTTGATAATAAAATTTTGTAATACAACTTGGGTACTCCTAAAAGATAAAGAAGATTTAATGTGTGAGTTTCTAACCCAAGTATTTCAAGCTCACTAAATATGTATGTGATAAGTGCGGTTTATACCAATTTATTCATGCATTCTTAGCTTACTATTTTGTTAGATTCCGTACCATTTAATGTATTTTGTAGTTTATTTTATGTCTTATTTGTAGGAAGCATTGGAACATGGATCTTGGAGCAATTGTATGTGTTTTGGGACCATACGGATGCATTGAAAGCACGCGGGAGGAGCGGAAACGCAGAATCAGCAGCCAGAAAAAGTGATTGGCGCCGCGGCACCCAACTTCTGGCGTCGCGGCTCCCCTTCAGTAAATGCCATACATAATTCCCCCAAGTTTGGCACCGCGACACCACTTTTCGGCGCCGCGGTGCTGCGCAGACTCCCAGAAGCATCAATTTTTAGGGTTTTACATGCACAACGACTCCAAGACTTTCTTATAAATACATAAGCTCGTCCAAAACCCTAAGGTAGGAGAAACATGCACAGGCAAGAGTGCTAAACACATATTTTAGAGAGATCCATGAAGGAGGATTGAATAGCGAGAAGAGGAGACGAAGGTGGTGACGTCCGAAGATGAAGGGATTCAATTCGGGTTTTATCATCTAGTTTCTTTATTTAAACTCTAATGATTTTCATTATGTCAATGCTTGAACCTATGTATTGTTTGTCAATTTGAGTTTTATGAAGTTATATTTCAGTTTATTTGTATTCTCTTGCGTTTAATGCTTCTTGTTTGCTGGCCACAAATTGAGATGATGAATGTTTAGAATCTATCGCTCGAGAGAGAGAGATTTTGAATAAGATCTAGAGAATAGAACCTAGGAGATTTGTAGAGTTCGGGTGATTCTATAATCCCTTTGAAGTCATTAACAAAAAATTATAGAACGTAATGAATTGTTGATTACTAGATTTTTATAGGGATATTGAAGTCTGTAAATGATAACCTTTTCACTATTGCTCGGGATAGAGAGTAGAATACCTTAGGATTATTGAATTATAAACAAGGTTACTGAATAAGGATTGAATGACATAACAAATACATATGGGATAACTAGGTGAAATCAGACTCTAGAATCTCTCGTATCTTGGTTTCTCCTCATATCTTATTTATTTATCTTTTCGTTTTAACTTAGTTTATACTAAATTTCTTTCTAAATAAAATTAAGTTTATCAATTATAGTACTTAGTGTAAGTTTGATTACAATCTCGGTGGGTTCGACACTCTTTCACTCATCTTTACTAAAACTTAACACCGTACACTTGTGGTACGATATAAAATATCGCAACAAGTTTTTGGCGCCGTTGCCGGGGATTGTTATTCTAATTCACATTAATACTATTACTAAGTAACCTTATCTTTAATTTAGATTTTTAATTTTTTTTAGATTTTTATTTTGTTATATATTTTTTTTTCATTTCGTGAAAGGATTGTTGGAAAAGAGGTAATGACAAATCCTATTGTAGCACTGACAGCTCAAGTATCGTCCCTTACGACTCATCTAGCAGCATTGACAAATCAAGGAGTCAACCGTTTATTGAAACTGCTTCTACTAATGGAATGATCTTACCCAACAGAGGAGCAAGTTTTGAGCAAGTACAATATGGGAACAATCGGAACTTCAACGACTATAGAGGCAGTCCTATGCCAAATTATTATCACTCGAACTTGTCATATGCTAATATAGAAAACATCATGCAAACTCCTTATGACTTTAATAATCAAATAGCTGAGCAGAAATCATCCTTAGAAGACCTCATGCACACGTTTGTAGCTACAACTTCAGAGAGGTTTGAGAATAATGAGTCCAGGCTGAACTATTGGGGTTTTGGGCGAAGAGCGTAACAGAAGCGCGGTTCGGGCGAAATCATAATTTTAAAACTTTTTCAAATTACCGAATAAATTATTCAATATCTAACATGAATAAATTATTCATATTTCACCTAAACCTATTTATTTGATATCAAATAACGAAATAAATATAAATGAAACGTCGCGAATCTTTTACGAAAATATTTTTCCGTAAAATGACCTAAAATATATTTTTGACCGAACTGACCACCCAACACTTATGCGAACTGTCCAGGTCAGCCCCAATAGTATTATGGGAACAGTGACGAACTCACTGTTTGGACAGCTGTCACCCGGTTGGCTCAAAAGTCACCCGGTAACGCAGTTTTTCACCATTTTCGCTTATTTCAACTCCGAAACACTTTCCGGCAATTGTTCCAACTCTCAAAACACATCCAATAGATTCATATGACATCAAATTCATCACAAAATTTCCACTTTGTACAGATCTAATCCAGAAATTGGTTTTCGCCAAATTTCATGCTATAAACCCAATTTTTCAACATTAATCTAATTAATCTCAACACCAATTCAAGTCACCACATATGAATCACCCAAGAACAATTCTAGGCATTACAAGAGTGGTCATAACACTCTAGAATGGTAACATGTCATCAAATGAATAAATGGGCCTAATATTACTATAATATCAACCAAAACTACTTCACACATGCCAACAAGCTTCTAATTCATCCACCACAACCATAAACCCCAATTTTTCTGAATTAAAGGAACCCTAGAACTATTCCAAGAATTCAAGAAAATATGAAACAAATTTCCAAGCTTGGGTTATAGAAGATTACCTTTTAATCTCTTGATTTCCAAGCTTTTTTCTTGAATTTTTCCTTCATTTCTTCATGAATCTTCAAAAACAATTTGAGAGACATTTTGGGGTTTAGGTTTCGGCCATTGTAGAAGTTAGAAGAAGATGAAAATAATTTTCCCTTTTTCAATTGTTGTGACCGACTCACAAGGGCAATTTTATCCTTTGAAAAAATTAATCAAATTAAATAATAATTAAACTTTAATAATCCAATCAAATTAGCACACATAAAGTATAATTAAATCATGCCATGTAAACCTATAATAATTGGACAAATTCCATAACATTTATGGAAAAAGTTTAATTAATTAATTATTCAAATATTTAACAATTAAATATCCAAATAATCAATTAATATAATTATTATTATATATGTATTTTTATTTACAATAAATAACAAATACATATATTTATGGCATGTGTCAAAATCTCTTTTGACAAATAATTAATGTGTATCTAATCGTATTATGTATCAAATATAAATACACAATAATTATTATCGGACAAAATCCCCTAATGCATGTGTTATCATTTAACCGATTAAACGATCTGAATTAAATCATTTAATCCGGTGAAGTATTATGAATAATCTGTATTATTCATATCGCGTTGCCCATGTGCTCAACGAGTACACTTCATATTGTGGGACTCTCTAAGTTTATGTTTATCTGTCATGAAATCCAATTTCGTGTTCATAATCCACCCACTCATGGATTATGACAACCACAGATAATCTCGCTAAACTATACAAGTCGAGGTCATTGCATACATATAATCCCTCTGTCACATGATATCCATATTATACCTGAGGTATAGATAAAAACGTCAAACCCGTTCGGTATAATATAGTCGACTTTCAATTTACGATCACTAAATAACACTCGGAACTGATTTCCGAAGTTATACCACGGCCATGGATTTACTAGATCGTAAACACGTGAGGGTGCCTATGCCCTGTACACAAGACTGATAGATCATATCTTGATACAGACTGAATATCATGAGCATCATTCCACACCCAACGAACAGGCGGAGGTCTGATCATTAATAGATCGGTGACGTGACTGCCATCAAAGTGTGGAGGATAACTCATATATCCCACTGTGGTATCTCAAGTCAAAGGACCACTATGCTCGCTCAACTCGAGAAGATTCTTATTGACGTTGGTGTACCATCTATTAGGAAATCTTTAGTGAGTCGTTCAGTGTCTTATCAAATAAGCACCTACATGTCTATACGAGTCTCTCGAGACTCATGGTTCACTGGGATAAACCATCGGACCAAGTCACGATATACGACAAGCATTGGTCTCAACGGATTTTACTAACTGACCTATGTTAGTAAATCTTGACCATGAATTTTATTTAAGGATATACATCTTATAGTGCGCTTCCCAATGTCGATTACAAACTACGTTGTAACTGCACACTATATTGTAAATCCTAGGGTCTTTGTCTAATATACACGTATCACTAAACCAGATTTAGTTTCGATCTAATCATAATCAGATATTTAATCGTAATTAGATCGAATAAGTGTATAAAAGACAAGGGTGCTGCCATTAAATTAGTAATATTATGGAAATTGGAATTGCTTGTATTTATGAATCGGACATAAATACGATCCGGATTGGCACTCTGAGCACCAACCCTAACAATTTCCCCCACTTGCTCTAGTGCCAATCCACGGTATCCTATACACATATTAATGTGTATCTTATACTTATGGCCCTCAAGAGCTCACCTAGCACTCAAGAGGTAGGCAACAAAAAGTAAGCCCGCTTTACAAATTGAGTCCGTCCAACAAAATTAATCAATTTCCTTAACCAGCATCATTCATATTTTTTAAAATCCAAATTCCACATCAATATGACTCAGACATTATATCGGTATTGTGCTATAGCTGCTGAGTTGTCTATGTATTTAGAAATCAAATCTAAATACTATGAGACAACAACAAGCACTATTCTAATATGAACACTTCCAGTCTATAGGGTCACTTTGCAACTTCATAAGTCAATACTTCAAAAGTTGCAACTGATTCCACTAATACAGTAGAATCAACGGTGACACTCCCACTACATCTTTTCTGACTTTATATAACATAGACCATCTAATGTCATAATTAGGATCAAAACTAATCTGACCTTATGGTTGCAGACTAAATTCTCCATGAATAAGAAACTCGTTCTTAATATCTCAAATATCACAAAGAACATGTTTCAAGATCCATCTTATGGATTACATCATATCAAAATAACTCGTAACAATTACGATTAAATTGATATCCTTAATCGCACGTAATATAGTATTTATTACATCATCATCCTATGATGCATAAGATTGACTAGACATTCCAATCAATCTTTCTTTCGACGAAGGAATCATTCTTTACGAAAGATGAATACTATATATTTAAAAAACACGTTAAATGTCAAACAGTTATACTAACTGTCATACAAATAGTCTTTACCGTGTCCTTTATTAGATTGTATCTAATATGCGACTAATGGGAGTATCTCATAAGTCTCTTAGTTTTATATCTTATATAAAACTTTATATCAAATATAATAGAGACTACTCCCACTATTTTCACGGAGAAAAGAAGACTTCGGATATATATAATACTAGAAAGAAGTTTATACGCTCCCACTGACCCTACAGACAAATACGTATTTTCTATACTTCGATAAAACCAGACAATCTGACTGATATCAAAATCAGAGAACATGGATTTTCGGAAAGCTTACCTGAGTCTACAATAGGCTCTATAAGCTATTATATCAAACTGTGATCTTAGCAGAATACAAACTCTAGGGCAATTCTAGAATGAACTCTTCGAACAAAAAAATCACAACGGATCTCTCATTCGAAGAAATCACTCAAGAACGCCACTTTGCATTCTATAGCCAAAATACATAGTTTAATAACAACATTAACCAACAGATCTTTAAATGTTCAATTAGTGCGACTAGAGATAAGTTTTCTCAGAATTTACAATAGATCACTGAGTATAACTTTTCTCACTGTCATACTATAAAGGTCAAACCTTTATCGAGCTCACTTTACTTTTGCTGCGCAAATAATTTGCACATTTTATGAACTATTCATAAAGATAGCCTAATCAAGTTCTAAACTTGATTGTAGTAAACAATGAACAATCTTAGATCTATGGTTCAATGGTAATTTCCAAAATCGATATCAAATATCGCTCCCACTATAAGTTATAGGATAATTTTCTTCGATAAGAAAACAACAGAATCATTAAGTATCAAATACTTTGTAAATGATTCTGACATCCTATTAAACTTATACGGAAGTGGTCTAAGGGTCTTTTCATCTTATTAATTATGTAGTTCCACTTACAGTTTATCATTCTCACATTTGACTTCAATAAGTCAAATCTTTTCTGCAATCGTCAACATCCAATGTTAACCACCAAGTAACAAAATAATTTTATTACTCGAGATCGTAGAAAAGATATTCTATCAAATAGAATACAATATTCCATTAAATAGAATAAATGATAAACCTTTCACTCGTACCTCCGAGGCACAAGTACTTTCAATTATATAACAATTATTCAAAATAAAGTTCCAAATCTCAAACTTTTCAAGATTCAAATTTTCCACTATACATATCATATATGTAACTATGGGAACAAATGGAACCTAAATTAAAGTGATGAATTAGTGTAACTGGAGCATAACCCCAAGAGTATTGAAAACCAATTTGGTAACACTCAATATCATTGAATCAAATCATATAAGATTCAATTATTCCCACTAACCATTTCCATCAAGATGGAATCGTGGAAGTTTAATATTGAGTAAGAATCACATTTATTAAATAACTTTAGAACAAATTGTCATAAATTCATATGTTTGATCATATCAAACATCTTTGAACAATTCAAAGACTCACGATGAATTTTATAGTTTTCAACACTTCAAATAGAATATCTTTGAACCATTCAAATATTCTATCCGTGTTTCATCAGAAACATATTGAAAGTTTTCGAACAATTCAAGACATTCAACATGTTCTCTATTAGAAACACGTAACTAAGTAATGACAATTCATTAACTAAGTTACAGAGTAAAGAAAACTATCTTAGGCAATTTCCAATTCATTAAACTACATACATCCAATGTATTAGTCTAATAAATTTGTGGTCCAATGACGATCATTGGTTAAATGAGATTTAATCACATTCCTGAATACAATATTCATTAAACGGATAATGATATGTGGTATGATCTTGTATCAGACCATCCTTTACCATACGGAATAAGCATCTAATGCTTTTATGATAAAATCTCATAAAACACAGTTCTAAGTTAATAATATTACCGATTATTTTTCTTAATGTTTATCTTTTCATTAATGACGCTACTAGTCATATTATAATATGTAACAACTGTTTATACAGAACAAGTAACTATCCAATAGTCACAAGTTCTGATATCAAATATCAAAACAATTATTAAATATTATTTTAAATAACTAGATTGGAGATCTGGTATCCAATACCTACAATTGTCGTATTGTGAGAATCGATATTCTCTATACACAACTATACACATCTCTTTTCTTAAGCTTTATAATTTGTGTTCAATTATTCACAATAATTGTAAATAATTGATTAGCAAACTGTGTCAGACACATGACTTCTAAAAGTCACTAAAAGCGATGAAATGTCATTAAAAGATAAACAAATACTAAAAGGGTTTTCTTAATGCCAGTCAAGAATCTCGAGACATGAACTGATTCGTGTCAATTCTTACTACATAAGAAACTATTCTTTCTAGAATAATATCCTAAAACAGATATCTATATAGATTACCTAACGTGACTTAGTAACTAAGTCACAAACCATCTTGATTTTTCAAGAAAATCGGAACAACAGTTCCCGATGGTTTTAACTAATCTAACAATATCTAAGTCTATTGTCTTTCTAGAACCTATTCTAGAATAACGCAACCATAAGTAAAGTCAGAAAACCTATTCAAGTAATAAACATGCAGTGGATTAGAAGTATAATTCTATAAAAAATATAGAATAAAAGGAAAACGAAGCATAATTTTCCATAAAATTACACACTGCTCAAGTTATGTATTTTTAACCCAGTAGTATCTCCCACTACTTTACATAATACCGTAATCCCCAATGGACAACAAAAATTCAATAATTAAATCGAATTCCATAGTGAGAGTATGATCCTATGAATATATTTCGACTCACAACTTTGGCACGATCTCGCCTATGTATATTCATTAGGTAGACAACTATTTGTCAATCACTCACCAGTGACTTCTGGTTTTGGTCTTGACCGTTTCTCATTGTGACAGCTTTGGTACGTTCACAAGGAGGCATATCAAGCCTCCACTTGTCAATGACAAACTCAAGCTACCGATGTAGTCCTGACAGTTTTGGCACGTTCAGGATTTCCATTTTCACTTGAATTTGTCCAGTATCAATATACAACCAGTATGGATAATAATTCTATAACCTATACCCTCACAGCTTTGGCATGATCTCGGATGCAGTTATAGAAAAATACCTAAAAACTGTACTGACAAGACGGACCAAGAAATATGTATCCAATACACGTTACTTTACAGCCTTATTTAAACGGGGATTTTCCTCAGGAAACTATACTCTACATCAAATGCAGAATTTTAATCTAAATCATTTTCTAAACAATTCAATTCTACCTTAGAAAACATAACCCAATTTAACCATTAAATTTCCGTTATATTTTCCGTTAACGTAGAACCGAAAAGTAAAGAAACATATCTAGATTACATGTATGTGCGAACATTAAAATTGGATTAAATATCAAATATCAAGCATGAATAATATTTTGGATGAAGCATCAGACCTGCTTTGATACCATTTTTATTGGGGTTTTAGGCGAAGGGCGCAGCAGAAGCGCGGTTCGGGCGAAATCGTAATTTTAAAACTTTTTCAAATTACCGAATAAATTATTCAATATATAATATGAATAATTTATTTATATTTAACCTAAACCTATTTATTCGATATCAAATAAAGACATAAATATAAATGAAACGTCGGGAATCTTTTACGAAAATGTTTTTCCGTAAAATGGCCTAAAATATGTTTTTGACCGAAATGACCACCCAACACTTATGGGGACTGCCCAGGTCAGCCCCAATAGTGTTAGGGCAGGTCATGGGCTGCACGAATAGTGACGAACTCACTGTTTGCACAGCCGTCACCCGGTTGGCTCAAAAGTCATCAGGTAACGCAGTTTTTCGCCTTTTTCGCTTATTTCAACTCCGAAAAACTTTCCGACAATTGTTCCAAC